>PVHP010043491.1:0-14602 GCA_004024765.1 Zapus hudsonius
AGACATTTAAAGTAAGTTTTTGCCAGTTAATTCATCCTGAGCATTTCAGTGGAAACAGCCAGGCAGTAAAGCCTGTGAATCCTGATCTTTCTGTTTGGTGCTATCCATCTATTGTATAATGAAAGAATGTTCTGAAGCCAGAGAAGACTTGAGTCAGAACTGGGTGAGGTCAGAACATACAATGTTTCCTGTCATCAGAGTCACACTGCTAGCTTTCTAACACCATTTCCCTTTTTCCCATGTTGATTCTAAACATCATTCTGATGTTATTGTTATTTTGATTGTGAAGGATTAGAAAATGCTATAGTAAAATATTGTAGGGCTATGCAAGACCCAAAGCTCTTGGTATGATGCCTGGCCCTTTGTAATTTAAACAATCAGAGTACAGAAACAATAAAAAGGGTGTCTGTGCAATTTTGTTAGATATCAAAAGACCCCTTGGAAGACAAATTGGAGAAGCAATGCTGCCTCTCTTTTTATAATGTGACAAAGAACTAATTCAGCGTCTTTAACAGAAACTGAAATAAGCATACCCTTTCAAAAAGCCTTTATATTCAATGTAAAGGAAAATGTGTCTTCAAATCCTAAGAGTTCAGCTTCCCCTGGTTTCAATGGGAGCTGTACATTCAGAGCCAAGGGCTAATTTTGGTCTATGCGTTTCCCCAATAAGTTCTCTTGGGTGATCATTTTAGCTTCAGTAAAGTGTTTCCTCTAGCTATTACAGCCAGCGTTTGAAAGCATAGAGCAATGCGAATAGGCCAAAATATAAATCAATATTCTGAAGTACAAATAAAGAAAAAGAGATTTAGGCAGCAAGCAAATGGCATATGCTCCAATTCCCTGGTAAGCAGATCAAGGAACTTAAAAATAAAAGGGCTTTAAAAAGAAAAACACAATATTAACAAAACTGTACTCTACAGCGAGGAAAAGTGTGTAGGCTTTCAGATGAAGACATTGGGATCAGGAAGGGAAATACCGTCGTGTGGTATCCAGTGAGCACACTGAAGGGCAGAGAGATGTCAGATCTATAGAGGCGACGAGCAGATTCATCTTCTGCAATGCCAATTATTTAAAGAGTTATATTGATTTTGTTTGGATTTTAGATCTATTACTTTGGTTGCTGTGGTAGGTTATGTGGAAGCTAAGTGGTTTGAATACTGTGTTATCTGCTCCTCTCCCCAGAAGTCCTGTTACAAATAGCATTTGTGTGAAGGATAGCTGGGCTGCCACTTTCTAGCACTGAAGATCACTCATTATCTTTTGCCCTTTGAGATGCCTGAGTGGTTCTAGCTTCAATCTGATGACTGGAAGGAAATAACTACTCCGAAGAAAGTGGGTTTATCATAGGCCCAGATTATTATAACTTTTTACTTTGTTGTAACAACACCTAGAGATGTCAGGGTAGAAAAAAAAAGGAAAGCTTGGGATTCTCAGAAATCAAAATGAGTGTTTAGTATGAGATATGAAATGCCAAATGAATTTTCTTATGGGATATACACAATTATCTAGCATTTTCACAGAATCCTAACATTTGTAGTAGCTTTAAACCAATCAGGTCACAAGAATTTTATTGTAGGGATTATGGATATATCTATGCTAACTAAATAAACGAAATGTCAATTTAACTGAAATAGAGCATTTCAAAGAAAGAATAGCTGATAATCCATTTATATTATCCGTTTATCTTGCAACTGAAAACTCCCTCCAGACGGAGGCAATGGATCTTTATGAGTTTGGAGTCTGACCAGGCTTGCCTTAGTTGGTTGGCTCCTCATGCTCTGACCTTGCGGGGACTCTACAGGTGTCATCCTGCCCACCCTGAACTCTTACAGGGGCTGCTTGCCCACGGATGATGTCGCCATGTCATCTGTCCTGAGAAAATACTTCTATTTTCTCAGTCAATCAAAATCATAGCTTATACCTTGGTTGACTCGCAACACTTGCTACTATTTACTTTCGTAGCACTGCCAGGAGTTTTGTCAATCAGGAGCTATAGCTTTTCTAAGAATCTGTGAATTCAAATGCTGATGAACTGCAGACTTTGTAGTGATTTGGGTGCATTTTCCTTTTTGTATGTGTAAGACTCTCTGTGGCTTTTTTTTTTTTGTGGTACTTACTGCCCCTGAATGTCTCCTTAGGTTAAGATGTTTAGACAGTGATAGAGCTGGCAGACTATGATGTTACATACTGTATTATTCATTGTTTGGTGACTAGACTTCATATCTGTGGTAAAAATAAACATGATGCCTCTCAGCTTATTTCAATCCATTCTGTACTTTCCGGAATGGTTTCCTGCAGGTGTGTGTGTGTGGGGGGGGGGGTTAAAGGAAAGGGAGAAGTTTGGTCTCATTCATCAACTACTGCAACATAATTTTTATGAGCAGGCTGACTGGCAATTCTAATTTACAGAGAAGTGTAACAGTTGCCTTACTGGTGTTTGAAGCATAAAGAATTATTTTTATTTTAAAATGACAGTTTTCCTTCCAATTCCTTCATTTGAAAGCAGTCATTTTTATGCTTGTAAAATCCATGCATGGAGTCATTTTTTTCCCCTTAAGATGGAGGAATTGATTTCTGGCCATATTGGTTGCAGCTTTACTTCATAAGTGCACCAGTAGGTGCTGCTGTGCTTGCACTAATGCCTATTTTCCTCAAATTAACTGGTCACTTTGTGGAGGGTGGGCCCTGCAACAATCCTAATTTGTATATTCCTTTTCAAAGATCAAAACAGTGCCACCAAATAATGAGGGCCTGATGGGATTATTTTGACTGTGAAATAAGCTTTTAAATAAAGAGGACCTTGTATTTGCTGTATCAATTCACAACACTGGAAAATAATTTCAATGACTTCCTGTAGTTAAGATAGTTTGGCCTTTGGAGGAACAAACAATGACAACTTGAACAAGCAGGAAAAAGAAATCATTTTCTGTTCTTTTTTCCCCCTGATTTCTGTACTTCATTCATAAAATGCAGTATTATTACCTCAGTGTCCAGAACTCCCATATATATATATATGAAGAAGTTCTCTGCTGGGTGCAACTTTCCAGGCATAGATTGAAACCTTTTTGTGTTTGTTAGATAAGCAAGTGAATTTTCACGGGACCCACAGTTTAACTGCTCATAACACTCCTCAGCCTCTCAAGTGTGTTTATATTGAAAAGTGTTTTCCCAATCCCACAGGTTGGCAGCAACAAATGATTTCCTTGTGTTAAGCTCTGTAACTCTGACGCCCATAACTAATCATTAGGCCGAAGCAGCATACGCTGCTACTTTTGTTTTTTACTTAAATTTCCCAACCAAAAACTCAAAAAACTTAGAAGTGTGAAGTATTTGTGATTCCTGTATTCAAAAATTAGATTCTTATAATTAAAACTAAAATTGATTCCTAGTCTATAAGCCAAATACCCTGATGTCTACTTTGAGGGGCATACTAAAATTTGTGGACCACATAAGGCTTTTGAGTCTTGTTTCCTTGGTTGTACAAATGTTGTGAATTGAACAGTGAAAATTCAAACTACCAAAGGAAATTTTTTTAATGACTACAGCATAAGCCTAAATACTTCAGGATGAGAAGCTGTGCTTTGATCTGAGAATACTGTGAAGGTACATTCTGGTCCCCAGGGCAAGGAACAAGGAGAACAGAGAGAAGACTGGGAGAAATGGGAAGGACAAATGGGAGGGTGGAGCTGTTTGATTTGTTTGTGTTCATGGTTGCAACTATTCAATAATGTGAAGCAATAACAGTTTATTGAGCCTTTAACAGGTAGGACTGAGCTACCAGAGCAAAAGAGAACATGGATTTTTCCTATAAATCACTCAGAGCACATTTTAAAATTATCTTTAATAAAATAGTGAAGTACTTCTGTTGTAGAAATCTCTTAGCATTTTCTAACTAACCAAACAATAAAG
The DNA here is from genome assembly GCA_004024765.1 of Zapus hudsonius. Classification (NCBI taxonomy): domain Eukaryota; kingdom Metazoa; phylum Chordata; class Mammalia; order Rodentia; family Dipodidae; genus Zapus; species Zapus hudsonius. Next base: position 3,910 of record PVHP010043491.1, read on the forward strand.
TCCTGTGAATGGGAGAGTTCAGAGCAAAGCAAATACATCTGAGCACTTTTCTGTATTACTTTATAATGAATTTTCATTGATTTTTATAGCCATGTGATTTGCAATCTGTGATCTTTTCCCCCTTCTCCCTCTCTCCTCTACTTCCTCTGCCTTCCCTTTGTGCTTCTTTTTCTCTGTCTCTTCCAGAAGTGTTATTTGGGGTCAATGTCAGCTTGTGCTAGAGAGCTGAGGGAGATTACACAAGGTGAGGGAAAAACACCCAGACAAGTGTTCTCCCAGTAGAGTCTCATTATTGCAGTGCTCTGAAGTCATGCGTGGTGAGTGTGAAAATGTAGAGATGTAGATAGGCTGGTAATCAACTCAATGCTTGTGGTAACTGGAGATGTAGCATTCTAATCATTCCCCATACCATCCCATGGAAGCTGGGTTTAATTCAGCTAAATGGCGCATGGCAGGTACTTCACTCCCCTTCAATTTGGTTTCTCCCCTCTGGCGAATTCTTAATCAGAATTTCCTACTACTTAGTAACTAAATAAAAAAAATCAGTAAGTTGTTGGCAACTGCCTGTAATGTAATGATATATCCATTGAAATCACATAGAGCATTCTATGTAATGCATATCATAATACATTAATAACAGTTATGTTTTGTTATAGTGAAATAATTATTTCAGATGATGAGGTATAAAGGAACTTTCATCTTTGTTTCTAAAATATAAGACTTAATGGTAGATGCTTTTTCTTAAGAAAGTTCATTTTAAAGGACTTAGGTGTAAAATGCCACTCAATAAATAATTGTACTTATAAACTGATTGCTTAATATGGACCAGATGCTTGTTAAGCTTTTAACATTTCTTATTACATGTAATCTTCACAACAATTTAATGAGGCAGGATCTGTTATTACTTACTTCTTGTATATCAAAAAAAAAACAAGAACCAGATAAATTAAATAAGCTCAAAGTATCACAATTGGCTGATGTGGGAATTAGACTTCAAATCCAATTTACCTGACTCCACGGTTTGGGTTATTTATACTGCTATGATACATAGTATGATACATAGTATGCAGCTATACATTTAGTTTTCTTTCATTTTATATTATATTCTTCTTAAATATGATCAAATCAAAGACACTATATATAGGTTAAGTCATAATTCTTCACATTAGTCCTTCATAATGGGAAATTAAACACTGAAACATGGAAGTGTGACATAACGTCTATAAAATATAAGACTAGAAATGATTAAATAGGCCTTATGGTAGAAAGCTTTCTGAAGGAAGAAAGACTGAACTGAATACTATACAAATATAGAAGTGTGTGACAATTATTACAATTGATTTGTAGAACATATAAGTAAATTAGTACCAGAATATCCCCATTTTATTAACATCATGCTTTAGTAAATAACTGGCTATTTCTAATAAAAGTTAATCTTTGTTTATAACAACTTCCATTATTTCATTTTAACTGTTCTGCAGAATTTGGTCTAAAAATTTAAATGAAATGTAAACACTGAGCTATCAAGTAATTATGTTTTAATATAAACAGAGAGAATATTACTCTTACAACTGAAGGCTTCTGATATTGTGTTCCCAATAACACAAAACAACGTTTCGGTGGGAGTTTTGTTCTGTAGAATTTGTGGGGATCTTAATGGCCTCTAGAACAGGAAAAAACTTTCAGGACTGTAGTCTTTCTATAGACTTTTTGGAACCTTTTTGATGTGATCTGTTATGGTGTCATGGTTTTATGAGCGGCCATTTGGTAAAGACATCAGGAAACAACCAAGGCTGCAAGGCAGTTGTCAATCTTTGGCCTGGGTCAATAGATATCTATCTGTGTGGTCAGCAATAAGATATAGTCTATTCAGTGTGAAATGCACCAGGAACCAAAATCTAGGGACCCCAAAGAGAAGTTCACTTTACAAGATTTTTACAAAGAGGCTACTAACAATAGAATCTAGACAATTCAGGAATGTGTATCTCAGTTAACCTATACTGATCTCACTCTCCAATGGAAATTCTGCTTGTATTTTTCAGAAGGCAACGAGAGAGCTGTGGTCTTTCCAACCCTACCAATGATCCACAGGCCGATAGCTGACATCCTGGCAAGAGATGAGCCACCCAGACCTACCGTGGAGGATCCACATGGAACCCGCAGAGAGTGGTGGGATAAGCAAGAGACCTATAAGCACAGCCAATCAGTCAACCCAGGACAAGCCAGTGAGACAGACACCAATGATCTTCAACACAATCTAAAGCAGAAGTACAGAGACCCCTAAGACCTCAACAATAAAGCAGCCTTAATACTCATCCACTATGACTCAGGGAACTGAGCAAAAGAGGGGGCAGAAAGACTTTAAGAGCCATGGTGGAGGAGAATATCCAGAGACATGGCACCCCTCAGTAACAACAAGCAAAGGGGGTGGAAATGGGTTGACTCCTAAGCTATCCATAAACCCCTACCCCATGAACAGATGCAGACTGCCCACGGAGGAGGTTATCCAGCTGATTGGGGACATTAAAAATAATCTGAACACCAAATTCTTACTCCAGTGGACTCTTGGCTAGTATAGGTAACAGCTGCAAGTCACTCCATATTTTTCTTTTTACATATCAGAGGGGAAGCACATTATACACCCTGTACTCTTAAAGAACTGGGATCCAAGAAATAATGCAAGTAGACATGCACAGACAAAAACTGAGTGTTAAGTGTCGAGGGTTAAGTAAAAGTAAAGAGATTGTTAATAAGGCATATGGAAACCTACTTCCTTGTTTGTTAATTAAAAATGTATAAATTAGCCAGGAAAGTGGCCTATACCTTTAATCCTAGCACTTGGGAGGCAGAGGCAGGATGATCACTGTGAGTTTGAGGCCAACCTAAGACTACAGAGTGAGTTCCAGGTCAGCCTGAGCTACATTGAATCAAAAGTACCCTGTGTGGGTACAAACACTGTGCCCAGAAGCTATAGGTTGTCACAGAAAAGTTTCAGTGCCAGAGTTGGGATTCCTCCCAGTGAAGTATTGATCAGTGAGACCCCCTAAAGTCCCCACAACAATACAGGATATTGCCAACCCACTTGGCTGCCCTCCAGAACTGGATGGTAAGAACTTCTTGCTGAAGATACCACATGCTTTGATTGTCAGACACTAAAAAATCCAAGCTAAAATGGACCTAGAAGCCTCCTCCCTGCTCTCTTACAGTCATAGTGCTGGAAAAAGGCTATGCAGCTTGCTGGAGAGATTATTCATTCATGGTCTTATCCAGCAGTGCACTTTACAAGTTATATAATTGGTCACCCTCCTGTAAAGATGCACCCATTACTGCATGTCTGTTATGGGGGTAACCTGCTCTAATTTAATTTGAGGCCTGCTTCACGGGAAGGAATTTATGCTGGATACTGAAAAGCTACTCAAAAGTGTATGGATAGGAAGGTCACAAATGCTTCAGGGGAAGTTACTACTGTTGTTTGCCTACCAAACTGCTCTCTAAATACTTAAGTATTTTTGGTATTATGGCTCAGTTGAAAGCTGTGGGGACTTGGGAGTTGAACTTAAACATATTGTACTTACATCATGTATGATTATTAATTTGTGTGGGCCAGGTGCAGACTGTCATGGTTTGATCTAGGTGTCCCCCACAAACAAATGAATGTGTTCTCATTGATCAATCCTCAGCTGATGGCAGTTCAGGAATTAGAACCTCACTAGAGCTATATTGTTGGGGATGGGCTTATGGGGCCTATAAGCCAGCTCTCTCTTGCCAGTATTTGGCACACCTTCCTGCTACTGTTTCCAGTGCTGTGGCGGAGGTGATGTCCACCTTATGCTCATGCCATCATTTTCCCTGCCAGGATGGAGTCTCCCCTTGAGTCTGTAAGACTAATAAACCCATTCCTCCACAAGCCACTTTTGCTTGGGTTCTTTCTTAACAGCAAGTAGAAAACTGACTGCAACAAATGTAAAGGCCAAAGTGTAAGGACTGAGTTGGGGGTTCGAATTTAGATAATGCCTGAGGTTCGTGGGCTGTGGTTCTGCGGATGCTCTGGGGGTCTGCGGCTGCTGGTTCCCCAGCTTAGTTAGGGAGTCACTGTGCACATCAACTCCCTGTTTGTCCACAGAGATTGGTGGGCAGAAAATTGGAACAGCAATGAGCCTACAAAAGAAAGAACTCTCGGGATGCAGCTGCAGTGGGCAGATCATTTATTGTATGTGGAAAGGTAATATATAGAGAGGAGAAGCCAGGAGCAACAGCAAGGGGATTGGTTGGGGCAGGGTGGTCTGGGATGTCTCATGAATGGATAGGCAGGAGACAGTAACCTGTGAATGCCTAGTTTACATAGATAAGTTGAGGGGCTTTCTCAGCCCTGAGTGGTGGGAAGTATGTGATCCTGAATTTGATGGTGGCAGCTGTGGAGGAAATGTCACCTTAGACTCTTGTCCAGCATAGCTGGGGTGAGAACACAGGGCTCACTGTGGCTTGCCAGGGGTGCTGGAGGTTTAGGATCAAAGGAGGAGGGTGGTGAAATGCCTTTCGGGTATCTTAGAAGCACAGAGATAAGCGAGTCGGAGACTTTATCAGGGTTTCAGCCTGTCTCAACTTCATTTAACCCTATATCCTCTGTGCCTCTTAGTAGGGTCCCACAAATGCCCACCAAAAATTCTAATGCATCCCAAATTTAAGGAGTACCCAAATTCTTGTCTACAATATTAAAGAATTAAAATCATAGACAACCATATATTAAGGTATAGTGGGAGACTTTATTTAAGGGACCGTGGGGAGTTACAGAGTTCTCCAGCCACCATTGTGGGGAGAATGCATGGAAGAGGTTTTAATACAATCTGTGCTGCTCAGCCAAACAAGCAGAAGAAGGAAAGATATCAGAGGGCTCCCATCATGAGGAAAAAGATTCATGTATGGAGATCTTGAGCTCTGAAAAATGAAAGTCCTCCTTCTAGGATGCCATGTGGAAGAAAAAGAGGAAAAAAGAAAAAGAGACTGGCCTTTGTTCTAGGGAAGCTTTTGAAACTTCTACCAGTTAAATCAGAGAGATAGCTGATTGGTCTCTACCTGACCAATCAGTTTTTGCATCTAGGTTTGGGCTCTGGCAAGAGACACCTTCCACTGAAGGGGAGGGGTCTATGAGCTTGCCTGAATCATCACAAAAGGATGGGGAGGAGCGCTTGGAATGCTGTCTCCCAGATAAAGAGTGGTCATGTTCATGATTTCATAGAGGCTGTCATCTGTTGAAGACTTGTCTAAGCTTGCCTAAGCCAGCACCTTATTGTAGACCATGGAAGGGGGGGGGGAGACATCAATATAGAAGAGGAAGTGGGAGCTCCGCAGGAGAGGGTTCAGTTTTTTGATGAAGGATTTTATATAATAAAGAAAAAGTGAGGCAAATACAGAACCTTTCTCTAGACTAGTTGCACACTGGAATCTTCTAGAGTGAATTCTCTTAAAAATTATTTATGAGGAAAGAGAGAATGAGAGAGAAGAAGGGAGAGAGAGTAAGAGAGAGAGAGCATACCAGGTACTCTTGCCACTGCAAATGCCACTGACTTTATGTCGGTACAGGGAAATCAAATCTGAGTCAGTAGGTTTTGCAAACAAGAGCCTTTAACCACTGAGCAATCTTTCCAACCTTCCTAGAGTGCTTTGATGAAATACCTGTACCTATACTTCATTTGAATAATCATATGTTATCTTTGCTACAGGACTTAAGTAGTAACTTTTTTTTTTAATCTGCAGGGGATTTTAAGGTACTATGGGTCTTGAGCAAGGGTGAATAAGGTTTCTTTGGTACATTGATGTCAAGTAAGAAAAGAAATTGAGTGCATACTATGCAGGTAGAAAAGAGGAAAAGACGTTGATATTAGACTTGGTGAACAAAATCTGATCTCTTCCCTTTTCATACATATAGTATGAAAGGCATGCTGATAGATATGTTAAGACACACTTACATTAGGGTATAATGTGCATTCAGAATGCTGATTGTTGCAGTTAGTTTTTCGTTACTGGCACAAAGAACCCAATCAAAAGCAGCTTGTGAAGGAAAAGGTTTATTTTGGCTTACAGACTTGAGGGGAAACTCCATGATGGGAGGGGAAATGATGGTATGTGAAGGGGCCAGACATCACCTTCTTGCTAACATCAGGTGGATAGCAGCAGGAGAGTGTGTCCAACACTGGCAAGGCGAAGCTGGCTATGACACCCATAAGCCCGCCTCCAACAATACATCTCCAACAAGGTTCCAATTCCAAAATTACCATCAGCTGGGGATCAACCATTCAGAACACATAAGTTTATGGAGGACACCTGAATCAAACCACCACATTGATATTAGTAGAAATACACTATTGTGGTTTGAGAATAACTGATTTCAAAAAGAGATAGCTAATGTTTAAATTTTGATCAAAAGTAAAATGTGAATTTTGAGAGAGATGAGAAGAAGCAGTCTTGGTGGAGAAAGCAATAGAGTTTATGGCTGAGAGCTTAATGTGAGCGAAGACAGTGGTGGAGAGCAAGAAGTCATGTGAGCAAGCAATGGCGAGAATGCAGAGAAAGAAAAGCTGAGGCTAGGTAGAACATTGTGAAGTCCACTTGACAGTCAGTACTCTATGTAATGAACCCCATGTTCACCCTCAAACGAGCATATTCTGCTCATGAAGGAGGTGAAAGTAACTTAAGACCAGATAGTGGAGAAAACAGAAGTGCATACTGTACAGGATGTCCAAGGCACTGACTAGGGATCAATGTGCACCACATAGCTTTGTATGGGAACTTGTCACACGTTCTCCTGACTCTTCTTTCCTCTATCTGCTGATAGATGTTTTGGGAATACTTAAGACAATAACACTTTATTTAAAATGTGAGTCTCAAAATTCACCATTTTCATTAGTGTGTAAGTGGGGCCAGTTCTCATTTAAATTGTGAGTTTCTTGAGGAAAGAACCACTTAATTAATCATTCACACAATGCAGACACACATGTGGAAACAGGTATATAGTACGGCTTGTCTGGAAATGGAGTTTAAAATATTTTTTAAGCACAAATTATAACATTTGAAAATTGTATGTTGAGCTTGTATGTTCTGAACTTAATACTCAAATTAACCCTTTTCATAAATTATTTCTATTTTGTAGATGAGGAATCTAAAACTTAGCATGACTGTGTACCTTGCTTAAAGGCATATAATTAGTTCCACAGTGGAAAGCCTCAGGTCTCACTGAGATACAAAACACCAGGAGCTTTCAGTGTTTAGCAAGACGCAGAGTGCCATGGAAGGCCCAGAACGACTTGTAATATGGGGTGAGGTCTAATAATTTATTTTCTAACAAGTTTCTACCCAGGTGGTAGAGATGCTACCAGTCTGAGGACATTTTCAGAACTATTGCATAGAGTCTGGTTTGAGATGTTGCCCAGAAATCATAGATTTGTAAAGTGTCCCCAGGTGATGCTTGTGAGAAGCCAGTGTTGACAGCCTGGATTGTGGAGAGCCCTGACTGCTAGTGTGACTTTATTATGGCACCAGTTCAGAAGCGACGGGAGTGCAGCAATGATGCTGAGAGCAATGTGTGCTTGGCAGGTATGCTGGACCAGATGGGTTAGGATAGGGAGATACTGAGCATCCTGTCATTTCCTCTCTGGCATCCAGCACACTCCAGTCCTTCAGATTTCCTGAAACATGGCTATTTCAGAGGAGCTACTCAGGTGTCTCCAGAAGCTCTCAGAAAGTGCTCACCTCAGAAACCTGATGCCGTCCTTCCCTTCAAGTCCTCCTTTGCCCTCTCCCCATCTAATGTCCCTGGCTTTGAACCTGGCCCAGGTCTAACAAAGGACTTATGCTTTTTCAGTTCTCCTAGATCATTCTCAAATCATCAATCTTGCCAAATCCCACTCACCCTCCTAATTGCTCTTGTTTGAAATGTTAAGATGTAACAGGAAATAGCACAGAAAGACTGAGGATGAATGGTAGTCATTGCTTGCTGAAGGAGGAAGAGATGTTTCTTTCAGTTGTATAGTCATGGGTAAGTTTCATGAGATCTGGTAAATAGCCTCCCCTCCAAACTCAAACAGGCACCCTAGTATGTACACACACACACACACACACACACACACACACACACACACACACACACAGGATATCCAAGTAGAAGAGTTGGGAAGAAGAAAGGGTTCATGAAAGGGGGATGGAGATGGGGACAAGAAAGAGAATGGCAGATTATGACCAAAATGCATTATATGCATGTATAAAAATTATCAATGAAAAGTTAAAAATAACTCCAGATGGCCTTTTGCAATGTAAAAAAGAAAGAAAGAAAGAAATTTTATCTCCCTCCCACTCCTTTAACTTCTCAGTACTCTTTCTCAGAGGCAATTATAACCCTTAAAAGCCATCTACTTGTGCTGTCATTTTGTGCCTGTACAGTTGTAGAAATCATGTGCTCTTTGCTCCAGTCACAAATTCTTATTTCCCTTCTGTATCCCTTCTACACTGAGATGAGACATTATTTTTAATTAAATTTTTGAGGTTGGGTCTTCCTCTAGCCCAGGCTGACCTGGAATTCACTATGTAGTCTCAGGGTGACCTCCAACTCATGGAGATCCTCCTACCTCTGCCTCCCTAGTGCTGGGATCCAAGGTGTGCAACACCACACCTGGCTCACCAAATTCAGTTTTTATTAAGATTTTGCAAATTGCTCTTTCTCTAAGTTAGGTACTATTCTCATTTCATTGTCTTCAACAAATTTTGTTATTGAATAGCTATCTTTTCTGTCTGCCATAGCTTCTGGCTAACAATACTACATTTATTTTTTTCAAGCCCTTACCAGTTCAGGCATCTATTTTTTTTTTCAAATTTTGAAGATTTATCCCTGGTGCTCTCATTACACAACCTGCCTTGTTTTCTTCCCATATAGAATGGTTATTGCCAAGTCGGCTATAAGTGAGTGAGTGATCTGTGGGCTTCTCTCTCTACTTTCCTGGTTGGAGGCAATTATTTCTTTTCTAGTCCCCTTTTTTTGATTCACCTTGTATAGTTTATGCTCTACTGTTTCTGGAGCACATTTCCAAATAACTTTCTAAGAAAGCATATGTTTGAGGACAATGATTTCTATTCTTTTAATCTTAATATCTTTATAGTTAGATATTATATTTCTAATTGCTAAATTCTGCAGAAATTGGTTTTGAAAATTGCTTTTCTCTCATATTTGAGGCATCACTCCATTTCCAGCTCTTCCTTGCTGAGAAGGGGCATTCTGAATTGAAAGTCCTATGTAAGAGAATCGGGTCTTTCCACATGTAGGAAAATCTTAGAATTTAATTTTTTCTATAACATAGGAATCATTGGTTTCCTTAAGTATAACTATTTTCATTTATACATTAATATACTTTATAAGTGAGATATTGGGAGCTAGAGACTGGTTGTATCTTTTGAAAATTTTATTTTGTTTGATTATTTCCTTTTCTTTATTTATTCTCCATTTTTGAATGTTGAATATCTGGCATTAAAGCCTTGTATTTTGGCTGGAGATAAAGAGAAAATGGATACATGCACCTACCATGCCAGTGAGAGGGCCTGAGGTGGCCTGATACCTCCCAGGTTTGAATCTCTTGCATATCCATGTGCTACGGTTACCCCAGTTCTATAAGGGAGCGCTGGGATCAGTGAGAGACTCCAGCTGCAAGCTAGCACAGTGGTTCATGCTCTGAGGGCACATACACATGCCTGCACCATGCACACACAGACACACACTCCACATTATACACAGAAGCAAACAACCCCTTATATTTTATAGTTTTATCAGACTTCCTGTCTATTTTCTGTTTAATTTATCAAAATGTTTATGTTTATTTATGTTTGTTATTTTCCACCCCAATGTTTATGTTTTTGTTTCATTCATGTGTTTTATTTTTTTAAATAGTACTTTGTTCATGTGTTGTGGAAACATTACAATAATCAAATGGTTCTAAAAATTTTTGCATTTTTTGCTGTTTCTCTTATTTTATATTCTCATTGGTTCTTATCTCTCTCATCTCTAAACCATTTTCCTCTGGTTTGATGATCATGACCATATGTAAAATTAAGATTTCTAATATTAAATGGGAAATGGATGTTTTGGGTGTGGCCCATGGGTTGGAAGAGATACTGTGTCATGGTTTGATCCAGGTGTCCCCCACAAACAATTGAATGTGTTCTGATAGATCGATCCTCAGCTGATGGCAGTTTGGGTTTACAACCTCGATGAAGCTGTGTTGTTGGGGGCAGGCTTATGGGGTTATAAGCCAGCTTCCCCTTGCCAGTGTTTGGCACACCTTCCTGCCGCTGTTTGCAGTGCTGTGGCGGAGGTGATGTCCAGCCCTCTGCTCATGCCATCGCTTTCCCTGCCTGGATGGAGTCTCCCCTCGAGTCCGTAAGCCAAATAAACCCATTCCTCTACAAGCCGCTTTTGCTTGGGTTCTCTCTGCGCAGCAACTAGAAAGCTGACCTCAACAGTTTTGGTACCAGGACGTGGGGGTCATCTGTTGCTGCTAGAACCCTGATCTTGTGGCTTTGGGCTTTTGGAAGTGATCTGCAGAAGGAATGTGGACAGATTGGAAAGCTTGTCCTAAGAGGTGCCTTGCAGTGCTGTAAGTACAGCGTATTGGATCATTCTGGTCAGAGCTGAAAGACCTGAATGTAATGAGAA
>PVHP010043492.1:0-14498 GCA_004024765.1 Zapus hudsonius
AGAGAGAAAGGGAGAGACAGAAGCCCAGCACCAGCACCAAGCAAGCACACTGTAACACACTGGGATTCCCAAAATGCAGATCTCCAGACCAGGGTTCTGGCTCTTCTTTTGCTTATCTATCCTTGGTATTTTCCATCCAAATTAGAAAGGGTCAGTCCCCAGGAGGCCGGGCCAAAGTGGCACTTCCTCCAGCCAGAAGCCTGGAGACAATTAATAATTTTAATAAATCCTTAATTCTTTTGGGGGACATTTATTCAAAACTACCACAGTGTCTCTCACAAGGACACTGCAGGTGGTAGTGGGTGGGGGAGATCTGGGATCTGTTCTTGAAGGTTACATTCTGTCCTTGATTCCGCCCACTCTTTCTGCTTCCAGATCCACCAGGATCTTGTCACACCCAGTCAGATCAAGCCTTGGCCATCCCACCATGATGTCTGCTGTGCAGACAAAGCAGGAGGGAGCCAGCGCAGCCATTGTGCAACCCTAACCATGATGGAACATTCCCTGTGAACTGTGAGCCAAAATACATCTCTTCTTTCCTAAGTTGGCTTTGCCAAGAATTTGGCCAAAGCACAAGAAAAGTACAGGCAGATAGATTCATACCTGGACTGTGGCTAGAAGGAAGCTGACCCGATCTCTCCATATGTGGATTTGTGTCTTCCCTGGATCCATTACCTGGTTTTCCTGCTGGAGCAAAGAATGAATCATTGGCTTTTTTCAGATGGCACATGATGAGCACCCATATTAGACACACAGGTAAACTATGACAGAGGACGTGAATTGATGTGAAGATGGTCTTTGATTTTCCTTAGAGATTTTCATATTATTGTTTTATGGTAGTGTTTTGCAGTTAGTTCATATGAATAATATAAACTTTGAGTAAGGATGACGACTTCTGCTATCTTGACTGTATTAGTATATTCACTTAACTTTCTAATTGAAAAAGTTACGTATTCATTTGTATATGTGTGTGTGCATCTGTGTGTGCGTGCACGCACACATGCACACACACACACACACACACACACACACACACGCCAGAGTCTTTTGCCACTCAAACACCATCCAGCTTTCTATGCATGGCTAGAAAATTTAATCTGGGATGGAAAGCTTTGCAAGTGGGCACCTTAAGTCATGGAGCCTTCTCCACAGCCCTTATTTTGCTTTCTAATAATTCCCCTCAAAAAGCTGACTGATTGGCTTACCTTTGCCAAACTAAAGGGATTAAGATAGTTAGGAGAGCTTCTTAAATGGCTGGGAGCAGAGAGTTTTCAGGCCCAACATAAACCAATGACACTTAAATAGAGTTAATGGGAAGCTGAAATTTCATCCAACCAATCTTTTGGTTCTAGGACTTGAGTGTAGAAGATTAGAACATAACAAGGCTGGAGTTTACAATGAGACTCGCTTGTTTATATCGGCATTGTCAGAGCTATGTGTTTCCCTCCTCCTTGCTCTGACATATGAAGGGTGAGTTGGCATCTGACCTTTGACTCTTGGGATCCTTGGAAGTCTTGTCTTCAAGGCTTGGAGGATTTAACCATTTAACATCCCAGCTGAGCCAGCAACTCCGGCTGAAATTCAGCCACCTGTCCCAAGTCCTTCACATACAGGGTTCTGACTAAATCAAATGAAATTCATCTGGACAGAAACCCATCAGCATCTTAAGCCAAAGAAACAGTTGCATCCCAATATGACTCATTCACGTGGAGTCCTTCTGTCTCATGCCTCAGTCCTTCTGTATAAGTTTGTTTTTTTTTAAAAATGATTTTTCAGTTTTAGCAATAAGAAAAAAAAATCACCTCCAAGTAGTCGTGGATCAGTAAGGACAGATCACACTCCAGCTTAGTCACAGAATATTTGCTTGGTGTGGGGGAGGGTTCGAGAAAGAATAATCTTATTGAGTACCTTCCAGAACCAGTGTTCTCATCCAGAGAACATCCAGAGAGCCTGAGAAAATAGTCCCTCAATTAAGATTATTATCAGAGCACACAGAGGAAAATGGCTTCATTGAAAATTCAATTATAGAAGCCAAACTCCTTCTCTTGGGTTGGAAATGCCTTCTCGAGCTCAAAAAGCTTTTGACATCAGAGAGTAAAGGGCATGGGAGGTGCAGATGAGATTCCCTCCTGTGGGCTCGGTGAGGCTGGCCAGAAGGGGCCAAGGCATAGAGAGCTGGAGGTTGGGCTTTAAAGTTCTGTGTGTATTTCCACCTTCCGAGTAGGCCACGAAAGATCTTCTTACTGTCTGGAAAGAAAACGTAGTTCATCCCCTTGACTTTGGATTCATCTTGGAGACCCCCCCCCAATTTTCCATATCTAGATGCTCCCACTTCAATTGTTAGATAAATGGTATGTGGTGTAGCAGTAACCTTCACGGTCACGTGAGCAACTCTTTGTTTGGGCTTCATGCTGATCAGTTATGTTTCCAGACATCAATCCCATGGTGCTTTACTAGTCCTTTGTCATCTGCTCCAGTTTAATGTTTCATACAAATACAATGCTAACAAAAAGAATTTTCCGGGTTGGAGAGATGGCTCAGTGGTTAAGGCACTTGCCTCCAGTGCCTAAGGCCCAGGGTTCAATTCCCCAGGTCCCACATAAGCCAAACCCACAAGGTGGTGGCCCTGGTGCGTGTCCCCCCCCCTCTTTCTCTCTCTGTGTATCTCTCTGCTTGAAAATAAATAAATAAAATATTAAAAAAAAGAATTTTCCTATAACAAATTTATCCAGACTTCCAGTTCCTATTTTCCTTGTGTTTTATCTCCAATAATTCAGCCACTGACTTGCCATTGCATTGGAGCTTAATCCCAAATCTCATCTCACCAGTTAAATACATATACCTGTGAATGTGGAACTTCTCCATTCATCTCCCCTTAGTTCGACGAGGATGCTCCTTAGTCAAGAATAGCAACTTAATTATCAGATATGGTGTCATGGTTTGATCCAGGGGTCCCCCACAAACAAACGAATGTGTTCTGATAGATCGATCCTCAGCTGATGGCAGTTTGGGTTTTACAACCTTGATGAAGCTGTGTTGTTGGGGCGGGCTTATGGGGGTTATAAGCCAGCTTCCCCTTGCCAGAGTTTGGCACACCTTCCTGCCGCTGTTTGCAGTGCTGTGGAGGAGGTGATGTCCACCCTCTGCTCATGCCATCGTTTTCCCTGCCAGGATGGAGTCTCCCCTCGAGTCCATAAGCCAAATAAACCCATTCCTCCACAAGCCGCTTTTGCTTGGGTTCTTTCTGCGCAGCAACTAGAAAGCTGACTGCAACATAGCATTTGTTGCCAGACACTAGAGCTGTTGGTTGAGGCAAGGTGCCACGGCCCAGGGTCGTCCCTGCTCCCTGCATATTCTGCTTGTTACGCAACCCCCTGGTTATTCTCTGACCAGGCCATTTCTCAGAGTTGACTTTGCAGTGAGTAATCGAAGGAGAAGATAACAGGTGCCCTTTGGACAAAGACCAGGCTTCTGTTCTCACTAAAAAATGGTGACTCTCCAACCTTAATGGCCTCCTCCTGTATTTCAGCCCACTGTGTGTTCAAGCATCTAACACAAGCTTTCTGTTGCCTCCACAGGACTTTGAGGAACACAGAAAAACCAGAGGAAGATTGTGAGAGCCGTGGTGGACGAGACGATCCAGAGGCATGGCACCCCTCAGAAACAACACACTTGGGCCAGGAGGACCGGGCTGAGGACTAGGCTCTCCATGGTCCCCTGCCACAAGGACTGATCCAGACGGCCCATGGAGGAGGATATCCAGCTGATTGGGGATGGGGAAGGGGGAGCATCGGAGAATTGGGGATAACAACTCATTGTTTGCCCACTAAATAACGTAACTCATTATGGACAATAAAAAAATTAATAAAAGAAAGACTTCCTACAGAAAAAAAAAAAGAAAAAGAAAAACCAGAGGAAATGAACGTGAAGCTTTAGCTACTGCTTCTGCTATGAACATGGAGTCAATATAGCAATGTGCCTTCCGTCAGCACCCATGGGAGTCTAACGTATTAGCTCCTCAGTCTCATAAAGTTATGGACTCTGCCTACGCACCTCCTGACAAAGCCTTTTCCACTGATGACTAAGCCCAGACCTCACTGAACACCCGTGGCTTCCACCGCCGAAGGGAGCACATTCATCACTGGATCTCAGTGTTGGTTCTCTTGTCCATACACTCAACCCCCTATGCTCGTACCCATCAGGCACAGCCCTCAGTGAAGAGGGGTGAGGGAGAGTCAGGGACCACAGAAGGGAAGGGGGCAGCCACGTGGAGAAAGAGCCCGTGTGGGAGTTGAGCATGGGCCTGTAAAAACTGTGAAAAGGGATTGTTCTAAAAAGATTTTCACTTTAAATTAAATTAGATTTCGAGAGGGAAACCAAAAGAAAATACAGAGAATTTATGATATGTGGAAGATAGGAGGGGGTCGGGAGCCCCTGTGGGAATGGGGGGTTCTCTCTACCCCATCTTAGCCCAGAAGGGCCCAAATGAGGGGGCTTTCTAGAGAAAGAACCAGCAAGTTCAGGAGAAATGAAAAGCCAGAAAAAGAGACTTTGTCCACCTGTTAAGGATGTATTTATAATCTTTTTAAAAAATATTTTATTTATTCATTTTCAAGCAGACAGATACAGAGAGAGAAAGAGAGAGAACACCAGGGCCACCACCTTGTGGGTCTGGCTTATGTGGGTCCTGGGGAAATGAACCCAGGGCCATAGGCACTGGAGGCGAGTGCCTTAACCGCTGAGCCAGCTCTCCAGCCCTGTATTTATAATCTTAATGTGGTGGGCTTTACCTTGAAGCTCAAGTGAACCTGAGAGCTGATCGGTCTGGGCTGGGGCTGTCTCTGGAGTGGGGCACTTAGAGAGCTGACCTGATAGGCTGGATCAGACTCTGAACTCTGGCTCTGCTAAAGTAGCTCTCTTTAGCAGAGCCAGAGGTGTTCCCTCTTTGGGCCTTGTCTCCAAACTGGCCACCCGACTTCCCCCCTCAATGCCACAGAAGTCAGGACCAGAAGGCAGTTGTTTGGGGAAATAAAGTAAGAATTCAGATTCAAGCAGCATTTAACAGCAAGCATGCCCTTAATTCCACTTCACTGAATTTGTAAGGGGCACTCAGAAAGGGCACCAGATTTTCCTTTAAATGCTCTTCTGTGCCAAGGGGTCCTGCAGCTCAGCTTCTTGGAGAGAGGCACATACTGTCTGCTAAGCATTGCGCACCTGTTATAACCCAGCCTCTGACTCCAGCCACTGTGGGTGTTTTGACCACAGCCTAAGTGACACGCAGGATCCTGTCACCATGTGTTTAGCAGCAGGAGGAGAGCATTCCTCAGTGACCCGAAACAGAACCAACTGGTGATCAAACTCTGCCTTCTAGTCATAGATACTTCTATATGCCACACTGGAATTTTATACCTGCTAAGCTTCAAATACTTCAAATACTTTTGCAAGTCCACAAAAATTTCATAACTTTATTTATTTTTTATTGTCCATAATGAGTTACAAAGTTTAGTGGGCCAACAATGAGTTGTTATCCCCAATTTCCCAATGCCCCCCTCCCCATCCTCAGTCAGCTGGATATCCTCCTCCATGGGCAGTCTGGATCAGTCTTTGTGGTAGGGGACCATGGATAGCCCAGTCTTCAGCCGGGTTCTCATGACCCAAGTGTGTTGTTACTGAGGGGTGCCATGCCTCTGGATCGTCTCCCCCACCACGGCTCTCACAATCTTTCCGCCCCCTCTTCCGCTCAGTTCCCTGAGTCGTGGTGGGTGAGTATTGAGGCTGCTATGGTGTTGTGAGTTTAGGGGTCTTTGTGTCGAGAATCGTTGGTTTCTGTCTCATAACTTTATTTTCAGTGATACAGATTCAAGTTCCAAACATGCACACAAATAACGTGCCACTGATACTACAGACAAACCTTTAAAAGTATGTCCTTCATCAAGCTTCTGCTGTAGACTGGGTCACAGAAAGAGACGCTGGAGGGGCTACTCGAGTCAGATTGAAGAGGAAGCCAGCTGACAGTTCAGCCAGCTGCGTGTGCAATGGGACTCCCAGCTGGAGCCGGGCTGGAGTTTAACGTAATCTAATACAGATGCTAAAAATCACAATCTGTGCTGTGTGACTACCTCAGAGATATTTATATACACTGTGCTCAGATGGCTTCTCCTTCCCCTAATAGAAGTTAGAGTTGTTGGTGCTCTAGCACCTGTCGGCTGCTGGCCCTGGTATAACCCTCTTCTTGACAAGAAGTACCTCCCTTTCTTTGCACCTGCTTGTCGCTGTCTTCCCTCTCCTTCTCCTTGCAATGCCTGGTTTCGTTTGTGTCAAGGCTTCCCTCCTGGCTCTCCCTCTTCTTGCAAAGCCTTTTCTCTTGCCCCTCATTTGCCCTCCTACTTCTGAGCATTCAGTTCCTAACGCGAATGTCACTCATCAGAGTAACCTTCCAGTGCTCACAAATTCAACTCCCCCACCTCTTCAGTTCCTTTTTATGAAATCCCTCAGAATATTTCCTACCTCACAATTTTAAATTGTGGTGACCAGGGTAATTCTTACACCAGGTATGAGCTCATCCATTATTTGCTGCAAGAACGTATACATCTCGGCCACTGGACAGAAAACGTGGACTCTGATCCTGCTAGTGTTACATGATGAAATACTTCTATATATGTCAGCCACAGTGTTTCAGCTTTCTCATTGCTGTGCAGAAAATAACCCAACCTAAAGCGGCTAGTGGGAAAATTAGGTTTATTTTGTTTTATGGGCTAGAGGGGAAGCTCCATCATGGCAGGGAAAATGAAGGAATGAGCAGAGGAGCGGACATGACCTCCTGGTCTACATCAGGTGGAAAATAGCAGCAGGAGAGTGTGCCAAACACTGGCAAGGGGAAGCTGTCTAGAATACCCATTTATATATATATGAATGGGTATTTTAGACATTTTATTAGACATATTAATAGACATTATTTTTTAAATATTTTATTTATTCATTTTCAAGCAGAGAGAGAGAGAGAGAGAGGGAGAGAGAGAGAGAGAGAGAGAGAGAACCAGGGCCACCACCTTGTGGGTCTGGCTTATGTGGTTCCTGGGGAATTGAACCCAGGGCCTTAGGCACTGGAGGTAAATGCCTTAACTGCTGAGCCATCTCTCCAGCCTGACATATTATTTTATCTATATAAAATACCCATTGTGTGAGGTGTGTGTTGGGACCACCCCCAACAACAACACACCTCACACAAGGTTCCAAAATTGCCATCAACTGGGGACTGAGCATGCAGAACACATTCGTCTATGGGGGACACCTGGACCAAACCATCATAATCTTCCCCTGGCCTCCATAAACTAATAATCCTACACAATGTAAAATGCAATGCATTCAACTCAACTCTGAAAGTCCCCACAGTTTTTCTTTCAACTGAGCCATAATGACACAGAACATTCTCACTGCAAAAGATGGCACTGGGCATTAGCAAAGATAGATTGAACCGATATAAGTTTTTTTAAAATATTTATTCATTTTTAAGCAGAGAGATACAGAGATACAGAGAGAGAGAGAGAGAGAGAGAGAGAGAGAGCGCACACCAGGGCCACCACTTTGTGGGTCTGGCTTATGTGGGTCCTGGGGAATTGAACCCGGGGCCTTAGGCACTGGAGGCAAGTGCCTTAACCACTGAGCCATCTCTCCAGCCCCCGATATAAGTTTTAAAACAGGGAAAACATCAAACTCTTATAACTCCAAATCCCATAATAGCCAGTGTGATGGTTAGGTTTTCTTGTCAACTTGGATCTTTTTAATTATCTTGGGTGGGTCTCTGAGGATGTTAACAGGAAGGCAGCCTCTCAGCAAGGGATAGGAAGCTCAAAGAAGCTAGAAGTAAACATCCTTCACTGTGTGGGCCATGCTTCTCACTGCCCATGGCCATTTCCAAAACACAAAACCATATTCCAAATCCAATGACCCTCTCTTCCTGCATTTGTTACAGGTCACAGTGTAATTTGGGCTCTTCAGAGAATCAAGTTGTTGCGGTCAGCTTTCTAGTTGCTGCGCAGGAAGAACCCAAACAAAAGCGGCTTGTGGAGGAATGGGTTTATTTGGTTTACGGACTCGAGGGGAGACTCCATCCTGGCAGGGAAAATGATGGCATGAGCAGAGGGCTGGGACATCACCTCTGCCACAGCACTGCAAACAGCGGCAGGAAGGTGTGCCAAACACTGGCAAGGGGAAGCTGGCTTATAACCCCATAAGCCCGCCCCTGACAACACAGCTCCATCAAGGTTGTAAAATCCAAACTGCCATCAGCTGAGGATCAATTACCTTGAACACATTCATTTGTTTGTGGGGGACGTCTGGATCAAACCATGACACAAGAATTCCCTTCTTTTTTTTATTTTTATTTTTATTTATTTTATTTAATTAATTAATTAATTTTTTTTTTACAAGAATTCCCTTCTATGTACCAGACCTTTTATCCTTCATTCCTGGAGTCCAGATCTCCCCGTTGACTCCTCTGTAAATTGCTCAGCCTATCGCTTTCTGCCATTCCTGATGTTTTTCCAGTTACAGATTTATTGAATTTGATTTAAATACACTCTGTTTTGCCCATATCATGGGTCTCAACCTTTTAAATACAGTGTATAGTCACAACAATATTTAGTAGTCCCATTAAAATGGGGCTGAAGACTTTTATTACATAATATTTTACTGCATATTTCCTGTTTTAGATGTTTAGGTATCAGGAGCGAAAGCCATTGGGGGCCTTTGGGGGCACCCCCTGGCTTAGTCTTGGACGGCACCTGACAGCCTGCCAAGAGGGGCTTGGCTTAATGAGTTTCAGGAGGTGATCTCGATTGGCTATTATGCACAGGTTCTAACCATAAGACTGACCATTAGCCCTCTGATTGGCCAGGAAGCTCTATATATTCTGCCTCGTTCCCCGCAATAAAGAACACACGTTCGTCAACCCACAAGCGGGGTGTGTGTGTGTGTGTGTGTGTGTGTGTGTGTGTGTGTGTGTGTGATCACTGCCCTCTGCGGGCGACGGGCAGTGATATTTAGGTACATACCACCGTGTGACAGTTGCCTACAGTATTCAGAACAGTAACATTCTACTCAGGTTTGTAATCTGGGAGCAATGGGCACATCACATAGCCTTGGTGTGCAGTAGGCTCATTATCTAGGCTTTTCTAAATGAACTCTGTGGTATTATCTTATTAAAGAAGTTGCCTAATAATACATTTCCTGGAGATTATCCCTGTCAATGGGTAAAACATGACTGTATTCCCTGACTATCTTTGGCTAGTTAGTTGAATTTCAGGCTTTGCCTACAGAAGACACTTGAGAGCTGTTGCCCAGGAATTGGATTCCCAGTTTATCCCCCGGAGGCAAAAGGCACTTAATAAAAGTTACAGTGTATTAACAACTCAAGAACTCAGAAATGCGAACTCTGAACTGCTTCCATTGAGCTGTCTCCCCATTCCAGTTTTTCTACTTTTGATGAGGGGATTTCCTTTGGATTTATCTGATTTTTTTGTATCATGATGGCACAGGGACTCTCAAGAGACTCATTTTAGTGAAGCGTGCGTCTTGGAGCTATTTATAAATTGCACCATTTTCACAAGATCCAGGGGCATAAATTCTCTGTCACAACATTGATAGATTTTGACACGTTAGAAACTTTAGAAAAATAATTGGCACTATCTCAAGCATGCATGACAATTTCATCGAGAGGCTGAATTCTCGTAATAGAATTTAAGAATAGAGATTCATGGTTAATCCGACTAGTTGGCTGATAAATTCTTCCTTTAAAGTAGTTAGCAATCCTCTTCCTCGGGGAGCATGTTACCACAGCCATGTCTGGAGGCTTAAATGCCGTGAAATCAGTTAATCACTTTCCATCATCTCACCTCTCAAAAAGTAACCACCTGATACACTATCAGGTATTTGGAGATAGTTTTTACCATGAGGAGGATCCAAATGAAGATGCACTTACAGTCAGAACCAGAAGAGGGTGCCCACGAGAACTCAGTCATACTGGCTCTTCCAACCTCCAGAATTGGGGTAAAATCACTTAGTTTAGGCAGTTCAGCTTTTAGTGTGTTGTAGCAGCCTGAGCTCTGAAAGCATCACAATTCAGTCTTCCACATCAAGACAGGGGCACGTTGTTGCTCTCTGCACACAGTAGAAACGACACAGGAATTTGGGGACTCCTTGTATGCCAACGCACCAATGATTTGGGATGTGCTCAGATTCTTATGATTTAGATGAGTGAAGTCCATAGAACAGAGGATACTTACTATTCAGAGATGTTATTATAGCTGAGAGCTTTAGGAGGGAGAGATTTTAGAGAAGGGGAACCCAGAACATAGGAGAAAGAAGGCCAGGGAGGCAAGAGGGGGGTTGAGGAGCCCACCTCAGGAGACTCAAATCAGGGTTTTTTGTTTGCTTGTTTTTTTTTTAATGGATAGCAGCTGATTTAGCCGGTCAAGTCCTTCATCAGGTCTTAGCAGGGACTGGGAGGACTCCATGAGAGGCTGGGAGAAACCTGGCATCAGGTGTCTGGAGTCAAGATCTCTGGAAAAGTCCAATCTTCTCAGAATCTTAATTCTCTTAGGAGGCTCTTCTCAGTAGTGAGAAATAAGGAAAGGCCAGATTCTTCTGACATTTCTCACCTGTAGTAAAATGTAATGACCTGGATTTCCCCCCACAGGTCCAAGGACAATTCCTTTAGTGAGGGAGCAGTCTCCTTCACCCCTATACTACATAACCAGTTGCTGTCTCCTTTGCTAGAGAAAGAAACCAATATGTTAGTGTTTGCAGTCATTGCTTCTCATTGCTGAAACAAGACACACAACAAGAAGTAGCTCATGGGAGGAAAGGCTTATCTCAGCTCACAGTTTCCAGGGGACACTCCATCTACGCTGGAGAAAGTACGGCAGAGCAGGCAACCAGCTCACGTCTGTGTCTCATTACTGGTGCGGCAGAAAGCTGGCTAGTGACCACCTAGGAGAACTGGACTGAAAAACTTCAAAGTCCACTCCCAGTGACACAGTTCTCCAGCATCTTGCAGGCTACCTATCAGCTGGGGATTGAGTATGAGGCTTAATCACATACACATGGAGCTATGGGGGATAGTTCACATTCAAACCACGGCATTGTTAGCAAATATTCTTATCAATGTGAGCTAAACAGGGACAAATGACAAGTACGGCCTTTCGGTCAGTTTGAAATTGCCTTTGTAGTCAACTTTGTTAACCTACACTGACCTCACTCTCTGGTGGAGATTATGTTTGTGTTTTTCAGGATGCAGTGAGAGAACTGGGCCCATCTACTGACCATAGGCCTATAGCTGAGATCCTGGCAAGAGAGGAGCCACCACAGTCATATCATGGAGGATCCATAGGGAACCCCGCAGAGAATGACGGGATGAACAAGGGACCCACAGCCGCAGCCATTCAATCAACACAGGATAAGCCAGTGAGACAGAAACCAACGATTCTCGACACAAAGACCCCTAAACTCACAACCTTAAAGCAGCCTTATTACTCACCCACCACGACTCAGGGAACTGAGCGGAAGAGGGGGCGGAAAGATTGTGAGAGCCGTGGGGGGGGAGACGATCCAGAGGCATGGCACCCCTCAGTAACACCACACTTGGGTCAGGAGAACCTGGCTGAAGACTAGGCTATCCATGGTCCCCTGCCACAAGGACTGATCCAGACGGCCCACTGAGGAGGATATCCAGCTGGTTGGGGATGGGGGAAGGGGAAGCATCGGGGAATTGGGGATAACAACTCATTGTTTTCCCACTAAATAATGTAACTCATTATGGGCAATAAAAAAAATAAAAATAAAAATAAAGTCGCTGTCTGTGGCCATACCACCCTGAGCATGCCTGATCTCGTCTAAAAATAAAGTCACATGTCCACTTAAAATCTGTACAGTTCACAGTCATTACCACAGCCTGGAAATAAGAGGTTCGTCTCAGACTACGCTGAAAGGTCCACCTCTCTAGGCGTGGTTTGAGTCTTTCTGATCTTCAGTATTTGAAGTCTCTGTTTCTCTCTTCAGTCTCCTCGCTATGTTCTCTGTTGATGAAAAAGACACAGCTTTCATCCCAAAGGGAATAAGAGGTAGTTTTTTTTTTTATTGTCCATAATGAGTTACATTGTTTAGTGGGCCAACAATGAGTTGTTATCCCCAATTCCTCATTGCCCCCCTCCCCCTCCCCAGTCAGCTGGATATCCTCCTCCATGGGTGATCAGTCTTTGTGGTAGGGGACCATGGATAGCCTAGTATTCAGCCAGGTTCTCCTGACCCAAGTGTGTTGATACTGAAGGGTGCCATGCCTCTGATAACCTCCCCCACCACAGCTCTCACAATCTTTCCGCCCCCTCTTCCGCTCAGTTCCCTGAGTCGTGGTGGGTGAGTATTAAGGATGCTTTAAAAGAGGTAATTTATTCTGGAGTCAGGTATGAGTGACCTGGAACACAGATTTAGATTACCCCAATTCCATGATCCAATGCATTAACAATTCCATGAAGGTTTTATAGGTACCGAAGAAAGCCATAAATCAAGGCACTTTTCAAATACATTTGCTGACTGTCAGGTAGGTGGGCTACAGCAAAGTGGGAACTCTCCACTATAGGCTTCAGGTGCTATCTGATGACATCCTTAGTCTTTGCATTGTTGGAAGTTCCTGGTCCGTTAGTACGTTCCAGAAAGTTCACACCTGATCAGCTGATAGTCATGAGGATGTTTGGTCAGACAGAGGTGGGCATGATGGTTATTAAGGGGCTAAAAGGCAATTTAGCTCTGACCGGCATTTCATCTCTCTGTGATCACAGTTCTGTCAGTCCCTTCAGCCTTGCTGGAAGTAGATGTAACAGATGCAGTGCTTTGGGGGTAACTTTGGTCCACAGGTCGCAGCAAAGGGTTGATGGCGCTCTCTGTGGTTCCTCCCTCCTTGTGAACTCATCACCTCATCCTCAGACACCACCACACAAGGGATGATCTCCAAACATATGAATTTTGGATGGATTCGGTGTTTAGCAGGGGACAACAGATGAATTTTTTGGGCTAGCTCCCTCAGACAGGGAATGATGACCAAGAATTTCAAAGCAGAGGATTAAATCCTAACTGGTGAATATCCATGGAGTCAAGATAAAATGATCCATTTCAAACACTTCGACTGCATTTTGTAGGAGAGCAAACTTAAGTGGATAATGTCACTTCTGGAATGGGTTAGGTTGCTCCAAGTCTAATAACCATTTCATAGGAGAAATTGTAATAAGAACAGCTTAACCATTTAGGAGAAATCAGACCTGTATATGCCCTTACCCACCAGAGCCAATTTGGACAAAAAGAATCATCTTTCAAATGCCAACTTCACATTCGCTGTTAACCCTTAGATTGAATATTTCACCCACCTTCAGGTGACAGTGGCTACAATCTTTCTTTTAAGTCCCCTATATAACCTAGCTGTTTTACTTTGAAAAGTATTTATAGTCATTTATTTGTGTGTGTGTGTGTGTGTGTGTGTGTGTGTGTGTGAGAGAGAGAGAGAGAGAGAGAGAGAGAGAGAGAGAGAGAGAGAGAGATCGAGAGAGAGAGAGAGAGAAAGAGGAGGGGGAGAATGGACACACCAGTGCCTCTTACCACTGCCAATGAATTCTAGATGCATGCACCACTTTGTGCTTCTGGCTTTACCTAAGTACTGGGGAATCAATCCTGGGATGATATGCTTTGCAAGAAATCACCTGTAACCTCTGAACTGTCTCCCCAACCCTCTTTTACATTTCCTAAAATGTAAATGATGAGCTTTAATAATGTGTGGGTCCAAGACAGTGACGATATTTTGATGTGCATCCATTTAACTAGAGGAATAATTACACACCAAAGTAAAATTTAAGGCTTTACAAATGGAATGATTGTGGGTCTCCTCAACATCCTTGTACAGATGGTGGAGGAGAGAGGGAGGTAAGTGATACAGAAGTGAGTGTTTATAATTACCAAGCGTTCTGGTGATCATAGGCTAATAATGCATTTGAAGATGGCATCAAGGGCCTTAATTATAATTTCACATGAAAAGCAGATGTTCTGGGAGCATTTAGCATATGGAGACATGACATTTCACCAAAATATGAAATGGAGGTCTGTGGAACTGTTGGGCACTGCCTGTTGGCGCTGCTACTGAGGGCACGGAGAACAGAGGGTTAAGGATGTCTGAGTGAGGTGAAACCCCGATAGTTCGGTAGGCGTTTCCCGGCTCCATCAACCCTGACTCCCAACCCCCATGGGCTGGCCACAGAAAACAGCATTTCCATCTCAGCATGATGGCATTGGGTATCAGAAAAACTTCCTTGTACCCATCCCCACAGACCAGACCATGGCTAGCATCACATATTTCCTGCCACTCATGGCCCCCAGATGAGGTGTTCTCAGGTTGTCCCCACCCACCTATCCCACCCACCTATCCCAGTGCAGGCTGCCAACTCCCCACCCCATCAACC
>PVHP010043493.1:0-14593 GCA_004024765.1 Zapus hudsonius
TAATGGGCTATGATCTATGATTATGGAAGCTATCAATAAAAAGTTTTTAAAGAACTATTTCAAAGGAGAAAGGTATCTCAGAAGTGGTAAGACACTAAAATATTCTATTGGCCCCTACTGCCACGATGAATGGCGAGTTGGTACAGTGAGGAAGCGGAAATCTATTCAGGTAAGCAAAAAAAGAAAAAGCCACCATCTGTAAGCCCCAGCTGCAGATGGAAGAAAGAAACATTACAGAAGAAGCATCTGAAACTTCTCCGTACTGTAGGTTTTGTGAATGAGCATTGTAGTGTCTCTGGTATGGGAGCACATTAAGAAGAAAAGGCAAGATCAACACCGTGACCACACCAGCAGCCTCAGGAAAGCCATTGTCAGCTTACTGTTGAAGGCACATTGTTTAACATTTCACCGAGGAAAACGTCCCCTGGTACTTTGGGGGCAAAATTGTTTCTCTAAAGCTCCCTCTACTTGCATTATCTTCTCATAAATTGCATGGTTATCAGCCCAACTCTCAATAAGGTGGACATCTCTGTGGACACCTGCTTTAAAGAACCAATAAAATTATACATGCAAATTTGACATTAGCAGATTTCATAGTGTGGAATAAGATTGTATTTAGGAATTTTATATGTGTGATTTCATTTTGGTTAATGAAATCTTAACTAGAAAACGACATGAGGTTTAGAGTGAAAATTAAGGTCTCTGTAATAGAATTAATATTCTTTTTGTGATTACTGTTTTGAGTCAGTACTTATTTTATAGACCAGGTTGCTTTTGAGCCCCAAACTCATGATATGATGATCCTCCTGCTTCCACCTCCCAAGTACTGGGATTGCAGACATGCACCACCATGCCTGGCATCTGTCTGCCTGGCTATCTGTATATCTATCTATCTATCTATCTATCTATCTATCTATCTATCTATCTATCTATCTATCTATCTATCATCTATCTTTCTATCTAATCTATCATTTATCTATCTATCTGTATGTATCATCTATCTATCTATCTATCATCTATATATCATCTATCTAATATGTCTATCATCATCTATCTGTTACTACCAAGCAGGCTACAAAACAAAAAGGAGCTCCTGTACACATGTATTTTGAAAGTAGCCATAAAAGAGCATTGCTTTAACCCTTTGCATTTGGAAGAAAGCGGTTCCTAGGTGCTTTCCCATGCCAACTGTACTGGGACAGAGGGAAGCTCTCTGCTGATCTACAGGGCAGCTTTAAGGCACAATGGCAGCATTACCAGTTTGTCCAAGGAACCCTGCCAGGCACTTGACCATTCCTGGTGAGACCAGAATTACAGTGTGGTTCAGATTCCATTGCCCAGTCAGTGTCCTGAGACTTCAAACGAGAGTCCATTATTATGATGGGAGCCAAGTTATAAATGTGTCCACAATCACATTGAGTCACTACTGTTCCCCTCACATTACATACCGCAGCAAGTGCCACTCATGGCCGCATGGCTTTTAGTCAGGCCTGCAAGGACAGGGTTTGAACTGGTACTCTGTGAAGGTAGGCTTGTTGCCAGTCCCCTGAGTTTTACAAAAATCCATAAATTACTTCCTTGGTGGACTATGTTGTCCACAGCTTGCATTCACTTTTTACTGCCCTTTAAAGAGGATGGCCTGATATTTGTAAACAAAAATAACATCCTTGTGGTATCTAAGACTTGTGGTAGACTAAGACATAGTTTAGGTGACTGCATAATAGCATACATTTTCTGTATGATTCAGACAAAGAAGTGTAAATTCCCTGAAGTTTTAAAAATATTTGAATATTTTATTTAGTTCTCCAAGGAGAGAGAGAGAGAGAGAGAGAGAGAGAGAGAGAGAGAGAGAGAGAGAGAGAGAGAGAGAGAATGGGTATAAACAAACTCCAGATGCTTGTGCTACTTTGTGCATCTGGCTTGACATGGGTACTGGGGAAACGAACCAAGGTCATTAGGCTTTTCAGGCAAGTGCCTTAACTGCTGAACCATTTCCAGCCCCTTGAAGATTAAAAAAAAATTTTTATAATCTTACTTGAAAAACATTTATGAGATTTAATCAATGGAAAGTGGTTGTGTATTTAGAGACACAAGAGAAATTGCAATTTGATAAAGTCCAACACATTGTGAACACTGGTTATTACAGTGGCTGATTTTTTGATACTATGAAGGAGTATAGTTAAATATTGAGAACAGAAGAAGTTGATTTTGTTATAAGCTCCTCCCACAGCTTACATCAAAATCTTTAAATTGTAAATTGAATTTTCAAAGAGAGAAGAGATGTAGGCTCACAATACTAGTACTTTTATTATAGTATTCTTACAAAACCTCATCAATAGTTTGTTTAGCCTTTGCTCTTAGCCTACGTGGGTGTGATGCATCATATGTACTGATGACTCTTTTAATCTTGTAAGAACCACATCAGGCCATGAATCACATTCTTGGAGTGAATAATTCAGTCCTTGACGCCAACCTCTGAGGGGGAATATTGTGGTCATGCTGTCTGAACTGTGTGGTAGCTATGGCTACCTATATAATTCTTCGCAATGAAAAAAAAAGTGACAATGACATTAAATTTAATCAGGTTTCCCATTTCTGGGGTTCCCACTGGGATGAGCCACTAGTGTCTTGCCTTAAATATTCAAAGGCCTTCCTGAGTAGTTTGCATGTGTTCATATGCTGGGACAATGTCCTGCTAATACAGAACAATAGATCTGTCATGTATTTCTCCTGCAAGTGGATGTGAGGCTAAAGTTACTGAGTGGAATGTTTCAGGGCTGCATTAGAGCCAATGACCATCTTAATTCCTAACAAACAGCATTGAGGAAGTGTCCATAGACTCTAAAATCTAGTGCATGTGATTATGTGAATTGGAAACTCAAAGGAGGTAAAAGATTTTGATTACTAAGTAATAATAAGGCTCGCTAGCATTTTCAGCCACACTGCCTTTGTGCACAGAATGTCACATGGATGAAAACATTTTAAAAAAAAAAAACATGTTTAACAAATATTTATGGAAAGAAGCCTTTGTTTACATCTATAGACTTCAGTATATATTCACATATATCACTTTTTAAAAGTTATAATGGAGCACTTAAAAATACATATTTTATGTCCACTGTTTCTGCTGTGGAGAATTTTATGGGTGAAAAAAAAAACCCCAAAGGTTGCTCACTATGATCTCCATGAATATCTGCAATAGATCTGTGAGATTTAAAATACTTCTGGTTGTTTATAACATTGATTCTTGGAGAGATTGAAGAAATGAAAATGCAAATTAATTTCTTTCTTCTCTTTGTTTTTCTCAGGTACAGAAAATCAATCAGCTACAAAAATAAAAACTAGTAAATACAACCCATGTTCTAAGGAAAAAATTTGCATTTTAAAACAACTAAGAATTATTTGTGACAGTTTTTGCTATATAAACAAAGCAAGCCTGTTTTGAGTTATATTGAATATGAAAAACTGACCCTGAATCTCTTTAAATAGCATTAATATATTTGGATGACATATTGTGCATCTAAAAATCTAAGCACAGTATTTTTAAAATTGTGTATAATGATCATCATATCATAAGAGAACGTCTCAATTCTTTTCAAAATTTGCTCATGCTTGCATGTTATTTTTACTGGTATATGTGTGTAGAATATATATGATATGTAATATGTCTAATATAAATAATAGCTTGGGCACATATAGAACATTTCATTGTTTTTTAGTTAACTTCTTTTTGCTGAGTTTGAGCTGCTGTTGACATCTTAGGGTTTTTTGTTGCAGTGATCAACACGTTTAACTGCTATTACCAACACTCCACTGAACAAAAGTTGTTTAATTGAGAGGAAGATTGACTCATTAGCAGATATATATTTTTTTAATTTACTAGTTAGGTATTCAAAGAAGTACAACTGAAAGTTATTTCTAATGTCAAGATCATAGTCCAAGAAGTGAGTTTATTAAAAATATATTGGAAAGTCCTTCTTTAGTGACATATAATTGACCTCAGAGTCATGGAGGAGTTCAAGGTCAACCAGCAAGACACTGACAGTGGTCAACTGTTCCTGAATGACTGACACTTGTTCTTTAACCTTTGAAAATGTGATTTCATGTTTATCAAACTTTGACATAAAGCATTGTGTGTAGTATAGAAATAGGGATCCTAGGCTATGGCTTTCTACTATAAATTTGACAGACAATATACTGGCATCCTCTTTGGGACAGACCAGTGTCATGCGGGCAGAAGGTCAGGAATGAACAGTCCTGGTGAAAAGGTTTCAGTCAGAGAAGACAGGTTCCACAGGAAAAATGCCTTCCCAAACGGTCCCATTTATAGACCTAAGACACTGCAGCCTAACCCTCTCTGCTCCACCTGTTGTTTGTCCACAGAGAGACATATGAACCAATGACCTGCACCAGAGGTGGCTTGAAACCATTGCTTAATGAAAGGAGCCTAGAGAGTTTCATGTGGGCACCAAAACCAGCCCTAGGGGGAAAAAGAGTAGTAAGGTTTGTCTGTTTCAGTCTTACTTTTTTCCTTTTCTTTTCTTTCTTTCTTTCCTTCTTTCTTTCTCCCTCCCTCCCTGCCTGTCTCCCTCCCTCCTTCTCTCCCTTCTTTCCTTCCCTCTGTCCCTCCATCTCTCCTTCCCTTCCTCCCTGCCTTTGTCCTTCCTGGAGTTTGAAATACCAAGAGTTCCTCACATGCCCATACATAACTCTTTCTCAAATACATAAAAAATATCTTTAAAAAGAAGCAAAGTGCAGGGTGTGGTGGTGCATGCCTTTAATCCCAGCACTCGGGAGGCAGAGGTAGGAGGATTGCCGTGAGTTCAAGGCCAGCCTGAAATTACATAGTGAATTCCAGGTCAGCCTGGGCTAGAGTGAGACCCTACCTCAAAAAAACAAAAACAAAACAAAACAAAACAAAACAACGAAAAAAAGAAGCAAAGTCTGAAGAAAGCATGTAAGCTGTATTATCTGATTTGCCAGTGAATTTGTTGAATCCTTGAATCCCAGAGATGACCACAAGACATTAGATGGCTCCTCTGTCAATTTACATCGCTGTATGAGGTCTGGTGAGTCTCTGGTACTTCTAACATTCCAAATAAATCATATTAGGATTGCTTCCTTTTGAGAAATCAAACTTTTCAAAAATAATCAATTTATTATTTGTGAGAGAAAGAGGCAGATAGAGAGAATGGGCACACCAGGGCCTTCACCCCCTGTAAATGAACTCCAGACACATGCACCACCTTCTATATCTGGCTTTACATGGGTACTGGGAAATCAAACTCAGTTCCTTCTGCTTTGAAGGCAAACACCTTAACTCCTAAGCCATCGCTCCAGCCTTATCTTTATCTTTTGATAAAGATCTCCTTCTGTAATACATGTTCCCTGGAGAAAAAAGTAGTCTAAAGCTTAAGGATATTTTAATGTTCATTGTTTACTTATAACAGGACATTTAGACAGTAACTGTTTCTTTTTTTGTGTATGTGTATATGTGTTCATATGCAGGTGAGCACATGTGTGTGGGATGCATGTGCACATGTGCAAATGAAAGAGCTTGGCACTGAGTGTATTTCTTTATCACTTCTCCACCTTATTCTTATGAGACAAGGTCTCTGACTCAACCCAGAGTTCACCAATTCCTCTATACCAACTAGGCAGCAAGCTCAAGAGATCCGCCCTTCTCTGCCTTCTGGGTGGTGGGATTATAGTCATGCACCACCATGCTGTGAATGTTACATGCCTATCAATGATCTGAACTGAGGTCCTCATGTTGGAGCAGCAAGCACTTTATCCACTTGAGCCATTTCCCCAGCCACCCATTTATTTCTTCAGTACAATGATTGTGTCTCATGTCCTGTACAAGGTTGTCTTGTGTTACTGTTGTTCTGAAGCCTAGATATGAAGTTATAGACATCATAAGAGTTCACTCTTCCCTCTCTTGGCACATGTCTCCTACAAAATCTCAACACTATTTACTATTATTATTTATTGTACATATAATATATATTATTTTATTATTATTATTGTTTAAGAGTAATGCAATAACAGTTTCTAAAATATACTTCAGAATTAAGTTTCCTCAGTTATCCTCCCTTTATATAACTATGTAGCTTCCTTCCAGTCTTTCCTCCTCCCTCCCTTCATGCTTCTTTCCCACTCCAGTGCCTTTCCATTCAAAATCGAATGAAGGATTAAACATTGTGTATAGTTATCACTATAGGAAAAGGGAATATTTAGTCTTCTTTAATCTAGAATACTTCAGTTATCAGATTTATTTTATTTTTTCTTAATTTTTTTTTGTTTAAGAAGTCCAGGCTATCCTGTAACACACTATACAGGCCAGACTGCACTTAAACTCATTGCCATCATTCTTTATCAGCCTCTGTAGTGCTGTGATTATAGGCCTGGGCCATCATGTTCAGTTTATTATTTTATAATCATAATCTTTGTATCTTTAAAGAATCTTAGCCAATTGTCTTATGTAATGTTAAACAATATGGAATTTTCCAATGATTTTTCTCATGATACATTCAGGTTAATCATTTGTGGCAAGAGGGCTACATAAATGATTTGGAAAAATTCACATTGAATGTTACCTTTTTGAGTTATATATAATGGATATGTAATCTATTTTGAACCAGATATGTTTTGAGATACCTATTCAAATATTTTAAAATAATGTCAACTAGAATTAAATGATATTTTAACTTTTATTTCATTGATTAATGATAAAGTCAAAATCTTTAATTTTTTAGTAATTTTTTAATGAGCTTGTGTTGCAGTCAGCTTTCTCATAGCTGGCAGAAAGAACCCAACCAAAAGCAAGCTGATGAGAGGAAAGGGTTTATGTTGGTTTACAGACTCTAGGGAAGCTTCATCATGGTAGGGAAAATTATGGCATAAGCAGAAGCTGGACATCACTTCCTGGCCAACATCAGGTAGCCAACAGCAATAGGAGAGTATGCCACACACAAGCAAGGGGAAGCTGGCTATAACACCCATAAGCCTTCTCTCAACAACACATCTCCAAAATGGTTCTTATTTCCAGATTGCCATCAGCTGGGAACCAAGCATTTAGAACACATAAGTTTATGGGGGACACATGAATCAAACCACCAAAGCTTGTCATCTCTTTTGTTTGTTTCTCATCAAATAAATAGGTTTAATAATTAATTTATGTTAGCAGCACTATGAAAACTAAGCATATCCTCCAAATTTCCTCCTCTGTGGTACAGCCATGGCTGAGGCCTGCATCATTGATTTGTCCAATCACACCTTCACTTTCCACACTGAGGATTCAGTGACTAAAACCAAGGATTAAAGGCTTTGATTGCAGCTGCCTTCTTTCTCAGGTATCTTATTTGTAATTCGTGTGTGTGTGTGTGTGTGTGTGTGTGTGTGTGTGTGTGTGTGTGCATGTATGTTGAGGCCAGAGGAAAATCTTAGATGTTGTTTCTTAGGTAATATCCTCCTTTTGGGGAGGCACTTGGGGGCAAGGTCTCTTACTGTTTACAACTAGCTAGTCTGGCTAACTACTGAGCCCAGGAGATCTTCTTGTCTCTACCTTTCCAGAGTTAGTATAACAAGCATGCACGACTATACACAACTTTTAAAAAAAATTTAAAATTCTTTATTTGGAAGAAGAAGAAAGAGAGAGAGAGAGAGAGAGAGAGAGAGAGAGAGAGAGAGAGAGAGAGAGAGAGAGAGAAGACATGCCAAGGCCTCTTGCCACTGCAAATGAACTCCAGATGCATGCGCTATTTTGTGCATCTGGTTTTATGTGGGTACAGGGAAATCAAACCCAGGCCATCAGGCTTTGTGAGCAAGCATTTTTAAATAAATATTTTATTTTATTTATTTGAGAGTGTGAGAGAGGAGGGAGAGAGGGAGAGAAAGAGAGACAGAGAGAGACAGAGAGAGACAGGGAGAGACAGAGAGGGTACACGAGGGCCTCCAGTCACTGCAAACCAACTTCAGACACATGTGCCTCCCTGTGTTTCATGGGCATTGGAGAATTGAACTTGGGTCCTTATGCTATGCAGGTTATATCTTAACTGCTAAGCCATCTCTCTAGCCCTGTGAGTAAGCACTTTTAATCACTGAGCCATCTCTCTAGCTTTGTTCACTTTTTTTGAGACAGGGTATCATATAGCTCAGACTGACCTTTAATTTATATAGCTGAAGATGAACATGAATGCCTCACTCTCCTGCCTCTACCTCTGAAGTTGTGGTGGTTTGAATGTAAATGTATGTACATCAGAGCCTTTCTTTCTTTGTTTCTTTCTTTCTTTTTTTCTTTGTTTCTTTGTTTCTTTCTTTCTCCTTCCTCCCTTCCTTCCTCCCTTCCTTCCTCCCTCCCTCCCTCCCTCCCTCTCTCTCTCTCTCTCTCTCTCTCTCTCTCTTTCTTTCTTTCTTTCTTTCTTTCTTTCTTTCTTTCTTTCTTTCTTTCTTTCTTTCTTTCTTTCATAGGGTCTTGCTCTAGCCCAAGCTGACCTGAAATTCACTATTATGTCCCAGGCTGTCCTCGAACTCATAGTGATCTTCCTTCCTCTGCCTCCTGAGTGATGGGATTGAGGGTACGTGCCACCATGCCTGGCTGCCTTATATATTTTTGATTAAGATTAAACTTTCTATGTAGTCTTCAGGAGGCAGAGCCCTGCTGGAAGTGGTGTGCCACTGAGGATGGATCTTGAGTCCAGCCCTAAGGTTTGTAGTGAGCCAGCTTGAGCTTAGGTGGTTGGTTTTTCTCTCTGTGTCATTGATGTATGAAGTGAGCAAATTTCTTCTGCTATGATGGAGCTTGCCCTATTATTTTGGAATGAACTGTTTCCTATCATAAACTGCTTCTGGTCATGAGTTTGTCCCATCAATGAAAGGTTACTGCACTACAAAATTGGTACTGAGAAATGGGGTCATTACTGTGATGAATCTGACCATGTCAGTTTTGTTCTTTTGGAATGTGTTTGTGGAAGTAATGTAGAAGGATTTGATACTTTGGACTGGAGAAGCCTCACAGAGCTGTAAGCAGAACTTGATGGACTATTCTGGTGAGAGTTTGAAATGCTAAATGCAGAGAGAATTAGGAACTGTGAAGGCTTGGCTTTATGAACTTTCAAAGGGGATCGAGAGAAGTTTATTGGAACTTGGCTACTGGTGGTAAAGGCTAGCTGTATTCTACCCATGCTCTAAAATTATGAGCAAAGTTAAATTTAAAAGTAATGGACCTGTGTGCTTGGTAGAAGTCATAAAACAGAAAGATATGAAAGGTGCATAGTTTATTACAGGAAAAATTCAAGTAAATTGGAAATTATAAGCACAGAGATTGGTTTCAGGTTACTTAAGCCACAATTGTTGAGGAAATTACCACCACTAAGGGTAGACCAACTGTTTTGCATTAGGACAATGGAAAAGATGCCTGAGGGTGAATGCAAATTCTTTTGAAAGGAGGTGTTTTGAAGGAACATGGTGAAAATTATTATGCTCTTCAAGGTCAAGTTTTATTCCTCCCTGGATTTACAAATTTGGCTATGCTGCCCACTTAGTACTGGTTTTGGAAGTATGAAAAATGTAGGGAAGTGGGTCATGAATTGCACATGGTTCCAGGAGCAACTACAGTGTGACAATGTGAAGCAAGGTTGAAATCCCTGAGTAGAGAGGTCCAGTAAAGTCATTGTATGGAGCTGTAAAGATGAATTATGGTTTGTAGATCCAAGGATGTTTAGGATACACTGGGACTGTGAAATGGCTACCATGGAGAGCTGCAGGCTCAGGATGGAATTTTCCCCAGCTGCTCAGTCCACCTGGAGGGGCAGAATTGGAAACCCAGACAACTCTTCTTTGGTTATTAGATGTTGGACTTGGAACTGCAGATGTTTGATATTTACCTGATAGTCATTGATGTTGCATTGATCTAGTCTCTTCTTATTATACCTTTTTGCAATGTAGATGTTCACTCCTTGCCATTATGTGTTGGAAGTATGAAATTTGTGTTTAATATTCACAGTTAAGAGAGTCTTGAATCTCAGATGAGACTTTGGAATTTTGAACAGTGTTAAAGTTGGTAAAGACTATGGGGACCTTTGAAATTGGACTGAGTGAAATTTGCATTATGAGTTGATCATGAGTCTGTGGGGGTCAGGGGAGGGATGTGGTAGTTTATATGCCAATGCTTGCCTCCACAAACCTGAGTTTTTTTTTAATTGTTATTTTTATTGTCTAAAGTTAGATACATTGTATTAGTACATATTACATTGGTATCCCTGATTCCCTCCTCCCTGTCCCTAATCCACTGGGTATCCTCCTTGGTGGGCATACTTGATCGTTCCATGGGGTAGGGAGTTATGGATAGCACAACAGGCAGCCAGGTTTTCCCCCACACTTGTGTGTTGTTGCTGAGGGGGGGCAATGTCTCTGGATATTCTCCCCCACCATGACTCTTACACTCTTTCCACCCCCTCTTGCGCTTTGTTCCCTGAGTCATGGTGGTTGAGATTTAAGACTACTTTATTTTTGAGATCTTAAGGGCCTCTTTACTTCTGCTTTAGGTCATGTTGGAAATTGTTGGTATCTGTCATGCTGATTTATTCTGGATTGACTGATTAGCTGTGCTGATAGATCTCTTGCTATCCCATCACTCTCTCAAGGGTTTCATTTGGGTTATACTCGATAAGCCTGGGGTGGTTCGTCTCTTGCCAGGAAGTTAGCCCACCTGTAGCTTGTTGTTGGAGTTGGAATGACCTTGGCTCTCTCGTTGCCTTCTGAAAAATACAAACAGGATCTCCATCGGAGAGTGAGGGCATTATGGGTTAAATGCGACACACATTTCTAATTTGGTGAGATTCTATTGGGATTAGCCTCTATGTAGTTTTCTAGTAATGGGAGTTTCTCCTTGGGGGCCCAAGTGTTTGCTTACCATAGGATTTTGCCCTGAGTCCCAATTCCAGTTAAGGGCTCCTTGACACTGAATGGATTTCTTGGCCAATTTGAAAGCTGTTGACTACTCTCCCCAGGTTATGGTGCCTCTATAGCCCAAGTGATCATTTCTTGGCTCTCTGATCTCTCCCAAGAGGCAGTGTGTTCAGCTTTTCCATGGCAATAGTCTGCATTGTATATCATTGGGCTCTGCTCTCTCCAAACATTATTGACCAATTTTCCCTGGCCACTTATGTAGTGCCTTCCAGCACTGCATATGCTAGCATCTGGGGCCTGGTTACCATTCTGAGTCTTTCAGGGTCTCATGCTATTGTGTGGTGACTTGCTGTGGTGGGTATTCAAGAGCTTTGACAGAATTCTGTCTTGTTTTAGGGACCTTTTGTGTGTCTTTGATCAATAGCTCAATGTGGGAAGGAACCAATGACTGGTCCAGGGAGTTCCAGGTCTGATCCATTTTTCATGGAGTAATTCTTCCTCCCATTCCATTCATGGCCCATCTTAGCAGGCGATACCCCCTTCTTCCTCGAGAGCTTACTGTATGGAAATAAGGATTTTATAATTATAATTCATTATTGGTTCAGCTTATTGTATAAATTGCCCTACCCTCTCCTCCCCCTTGAGGTATTTTTGATTAAGATTAATCTTTCTACTTAGTCTTTAGCAGATGGAACTCAGTTAGGGGATGTATATCACTGGGGGTGGATCTCGAGTCCATCCCCAAGGTGTACAGAGAGCCAGCTTGGGCTCAGGCTGTTGACCTTTCTCTCTCTGCTATGGATGAAAAGTGAAAAGTGAGCCAGCTTCTTTTGACACAATGGAGTTTCCTCTGGAATCTGTAAGCTTGAAATAAAGTTTTTCTCCCATAAACTGCTTCTGGTTCGGTGTTTGCCTAAGCAATAAAAAGTTAACTGTGGCACAAAAGCTGGGCTTACAGGCATGTGCCATTTCACCCAGCTCAGAATTATTTTTCTTGTAGCTGTGATATCCATACACTGGGCAAAGTAATAGGGACGGAGTTTTCACTTTAAAAAAATTATTCTATTTTACTCTTAAATACTCTTCAGTCAATTTGACATGTTTTCTTCATTTTTGGCCTAGGTGTTATGTATAGACAGGACTCATCAGTTCTTGATGGTCTTCTTGTAACTTGAGGAATTTCTTTGCAGACCACCTTATTGCCAGCTGCCTTGGTGACTCTAACTTGTTCCATAGAAGATATATCCACATATCCACACTCCTCATTTGCTCTAGTGGGACCCTTGTGCTTTCCTCATTGTTGTATTCTATAGAACAATATCCGAAACACTGAGGCTGGCTCCAGTAACTCTTTTCTCATTTCTCCCAGAAATTTTTTTATCTGTTGACAAGAAAAAGAAAAGTATGGATACAGTAAGTCAGGAGATTTAGTGCATTGAATGTTCTTCAAGCATGCTGATGTTGACCAGGAGGTGATGTCTACCCTTTGCTCATGCCATCATTTTCACTGCCATCATGGAGCCTCCCCTTAGTCTGTAAATCAAAATAAAACCATTCTTCTTAAGCAGCTTTGGTCATGTTCTTAGGTTGACTATAATATCAGTCTATCCTTTCCTCTAAATCATATTCTTTTTACCACCTTCTTCTGTGATATTCCACAAACCTTGAAGGGGATCATATAGATGTTGATTATTTAATTCAACTTGTAGCTGAGCATAAGGCTACTATGATACAGAAAGAGTCACTTAGGAGCTTAAGCAGTTAGTTGAGTGTCCTTAGTAACCACTATTCACTTTCAAAAAGAAATTTCACTTTACAACCAAGCCTGACAACAACAGAAATACATGAGCATAAGCAAACATGTTTAGAATATGATGGGACAGGTACATCATATATGTTTATCAAAATAATAGCATTTGCCTTATAACTAAGGCCTATGATCCTCATATCCACAAGTTTTGTCCTGGTTTACATTACCAGATGTTGGTTCTTTCTGTGGAATGGGCTTTAAATCCAATAAAAAAATCAATTGTTTTCTCCTATAACAATCACACCATTTTTTTAAAAAAAATTTTATTGTCCATAATGAGTTACATTATTTAGTGGGCAAACAATGAGTTGTTATCTCCAATTCTCCGATGCCCCCCTCCCCCTTCCCCAACCAGCTGGATATCCTCCTCCGTGGGTCATCTGGATCAGTCCTTGTGACAGAGGACCATGTATAGCCTAGTATTCAGCCAGGTTCTCTGGCCCTAGTATGTTGTTACTGAGGGGTGCTATGCCTCTGGATAGTCTCCTCCACCACAGCTCTCACAATCTTTCTGCCCCCTCTTCCGCACAGTTCCCTGAGTCGTGGGCACACCATTATTTTTTTTAAAAAATATTTTATTTATGTGCAAGTCACCTCTCTAACCCTAGTCATGCAAGTTTTATACCAGGGGCACATCTTGCCTGGATTGTTGGCAGTGTGAAACACACAGGATCCATTACTGAGCAAGACTGTCAGTGAAAATTCTTCCCTAGAAGCCTGCAAAGTGCCTTCTAGCACTACAAAACGCTAGTAGGCCTTTTGGCTTAGTCCTAGCCTCGTTGCTCTATATCCTGAAACCAAAGCATGTGAAGTATTACTATCTAGTCTGGGCATAAAACCAACAGTGGTGGCAATAGTCTGTGTTGTATGAGAGGTCTCAGAGGCTTTCCTGGATAGCAACTTATAGGGAGATAACCCACCCTTAGTACTAGGATTTTTAACCAACAACCTATGGCTCATGGCCATGCCCGTTTCTACTCATATGGGGTGTTTTCATTCAAGCTCCTTAACTACTACTTTTTATTATTATTATTATTATTATTATTATTATTATTATTATTATTATTTTTTGGTTTTTCCAGGTAGGGTCTCACTCTAGTCCAGGCTGACCTGGAATTCACTATGTAGTCTTCAGGGTGGCCTTGAACTCACGGTGATCCCCCTACCTCTGCCTCCCAAGTGCTGGGATTAAAGGCGTGCACCACCATGCCTGGCTATTATTAATTTCTTTAGGTTATAATACAAAATAGCAACATCTTCATACATATGTGTCATTATATTTTGTTTTCTTTTGTTGTCTTTCCCCACTACTCTCCTCCATGCCATTTTCCCACAGAGTAGTTCCTTTAATGAAGGTAATTTTTTTATTAAAAATTTTTTTATTGGTCATCCTGGGCTAGAGTGAGACTCTACCTTGAAAAACCAAAAATATGTTTTTATTTATTTAAAGAAAGAGAAAAGAAGCCGGGCGTGGTGGCGCACGCCTTTAATCCCAGCACTCGGGAGGCAGAGGTAGGAGGATCACCATGAGTTCAAGGCCACCCTGAGACTACATAGTGAATTCCAGGTCAGCCTGGACTAGAGCGAGACCCTACCTCGAAAAAAAAAAAAAAGAAAGAGAAAAGAGAGAAAGAAAGAGAGCAAGAGAAAGAGAGAATGGGCACTCCAAGGCCTCTTGCCCCAGCAAATGAACTCCAGATGCATATGTCACTTTGTGCATCAGGCTTTAAGCGGGTGCTGGGGAATCAAACCCAGTGAATGCAAGCAAGCGTCTTTAACTGCTGAACTATCTCTCTAGCTCCAGGATTTCTTATTCACAAATTTCATATTGTATTTTGATGATAAACCCTCCCATTATTTTCTTTTGTCCTC
>PVHP010043494.1:0-14510 GCA_004024765.1 Zapus hudsonius
TCTTCCGCATATTTCCCTGAGTCGTGGTGGATGAGTAATAAGTTTGCTTTAAGGTTGTGAGCTTAGGGGTCTTTGTGTCGAAAATCGTTGGTTTCTGTTCCACTGGCTAATCCTGTGTTGATTTAATGGCTGTGGCTGTGGGCCCCTTGTTCATCTCGTCTTTCTCTGCGGAGTTCCATTTGGATCCTCCATTGTTTGACTGTGGTGGCCCCTCTCTTGCCAGAATCTCAGCTATCGGCCTACAGTCATGTCCCCTGCCTGCCATCTGTTTTAGACATTAGTGTGGTTAGACACTAATGAGACAGGGAGAGGGAGGGCTTCAACTGTGAGCAAATCTTGGGCTCATAAAGGGTTGGTAGGTCGATTATATAATCAAATGATAAAAGGAATGGTGATTATAAACAACAGTGAAGCAAGAATCTTGAAAGCATGCAGCTTTGGGAGGAGCTACAGAGAGGTAGCATGCAGGCTTTGGTTACCATTGTTGTGGAGTAATTGGTGGAAGGTTGAGGAATAGGCCATGCTTGTGGACTGCTTCAGTTCATCCAG
The DNA here is from genome assembly GCA_004024765.1 of Zapus hudsonius. Lineage (NCBI taxonomy): Eukaryota > Metazoa > Chordata > Mammalia > Rodentia > Dipodidae > Zapus > Zapus hudsonius. The sequence continues at coordinate 550 of PVHP010043494.1, forward strand.
TTGATGCAGAGTACCTATATACACACTGTGATGATAAGGGAGGTGGCTAAAGCCTGCTTTTTGCCTCAAGGAAGCCTCAGTCTTGGGGGAGAGGCACCATGATCTCTTCTATGCACCAGCCACCTGCTTGCCTGGGATTTCTTTCTAGCCATGTGCTTGGCAATTGGCTGTTATCATTCCTCTAAATAGTTATTATTATATCCTCTTTATATATGGGGATAATACTCCCCCATTGACATGCTGCCTCTCCACATGTGCTAAATGCCTGGCAAGGACACTGACTAGTATCTGACAGGTGAAGCTCTGACTTTGGCTCTGTTATATCCCTTTAACGTCTTGAGCTAACTTTCTAATATGGGCCATAGTTTTCTCACTCTGTTTCTCTAAAATCGAGATAGTAAGTCTGTCTTAGTTCTCAGCTTCAACACCAACCTCCTCAGAAAGGCCTTACACAAATAAAGGTCACAACTCACAAATGTCTACAGTGGAAAGCTTCCTCCCATCTCTGCAAGCACTTCATCCCATTTTGTTTTGATTTTGCCATAGCCTTTATCACAATCTGAAATGATCTCGTGTTGTTTATTGACCACTATTGCAAACCCCACCCCCTCTGTATGGAATCCAAGTTGCATGAAAACAAGGACTGGGTCTGTTGCAGTCACCAGTGTCCCCAGCGTTTGGTTTGTGATTCAGACTAGAATTCAGGAAGCACTGAGTGCACAGGCTGTGGTCTAGGCACCACCAGTATAGACGTGAAAACAGCACTGTACTTGGATTGAATGTCCTTGCAAACAATTCCACAGGACTCCCTTAGAAACAAGGTATGTCTTGGAATGGCTTAAACTGCATTGCCAAGATAGGTTGGAAAGCTTTAGAAGATTTTTTAAAAACTGTACTAAAGATTTGAAAATAAATTGGAATTCATCACTCAGTGCATGATGGTCCATCCTTGACTTGGGCTGGTCTTCAGTTAAATGGTCAGGCAGGCAAATGCCACACACAGATACAGACAATGAAATAGTTGTACGTGTGACCGTCCTGGCGGAAGTGAGGATATTTAAAGAGATAGTTAAACTCCTCCCATCGGTTGTCAGACTATTGAAACAATGGTCCCCAAGAAACTTGAATTTCTGAATTAGTCTCTGCTGGGAAAAGGAAAAAGCTGAAGCCTGGTGCCAGTCAGAGAAGGGCCATGTCTCAAGGAAAGAGATTTCACACAGTTCTGACAAGAGATACCTGAGCCTAGACAGTGATGTTGGGACTACACCTTGACCAGTACTACCCAGTGATGCATATGTCTTCCTTCTGTTTAAACCTAAACCTCATGTCAGAGCCTGGGAGATGGACTTGGGGTTCACTAAACCTCTTTGTTTCTTTTCCCAATGTGGTTGCCTTTAATAATGCTTTCTTTGCCTTTCTCTATATCTTGTCCCTTGAATTGACCTATTGAGGGTGGGTGGGTGGGTGGCCAGACCCAGCTTGTTAGAGCTGCCAGGACACAGCTTTGACTCTAACCACTTAATCCTGGTAAGTAAAGAGAAAGTTCTAATCAGAATTCACATGAGTAGATGTTTGGTCTTCAAGCTTATTCTACAAGAATTTACTGTGTAGTGAATGACACGTCTTAACTGTGTCCCCCCAAAAGCTGCCATTGACCTGTTGTATATTTTGACACTGTTTCTTTCAGGATTCTGAGAAACGAACCCCGCTTCATGTGGCTGCGTTTCTGGGAGATGCAGAGATCATTGAACTCCTGATTCTTTCAGGTAATTAACTGCTGCATTCAAAGGTCACTGCACATAAAAGTTGAAATGCCAACTCACTAGCTCGGCGACTGCAATGAGCCCAAACCCAAGTTCTTTACTATGCCCAGAGATGTTTATTTGATTGACAATTTCATCTGTACCTGGAACACAAATGAAAGAAATTTTTGGTAATGAACAATGACTTTTCTAGATTCCCATCTACCTGCTCAGCTCATAGAAAAATTCTATAATATATAGAAAACTTTTTTGATCTTTTTTATTAAATATTTTCTTGATATCTTTATTGCCCTTAATTAGATATATTATATGAGCAAATCTTATGATGGTACCCCTATTTTCCTCCTTCCTGTCCCCAACCCACTGGGGCCTTCCTCAGTGGGTATACTAGATCAGTCCATGGGGTAAGGGGGTCATGAATAGCACAGCAGTTAGCCAGGTTTCCCCCCTTGTGTATTGTTGTTGAGGGGGGCAATGTCTCTGGATATTCTCCCCCACCATGGTTCTTACACTCTTTCCGCACCCTCTTCTGCTTAGTTCCCTGAGTCATGGTGAATGTGTCTCTGGACATCTGCTTTGGGTTGTGTTGGATATCATTGGTGTCTGTCTCTTTGGCCTATCCTGGGTTAATTGACTCACTGTGGTGATAGGTCTCTTGTTTATCATTCCACTCTCTCAAAGGTTTCATTTGGGGCCTACACAATAGACCCCAGGGTGGTTTATCTCTTGCTCGGATGTCTGCCATCATCCTGTGGCTTATTGGTGGAGTTGGATTGATGTCGGCTCTCTCACTGCCTTCTGAAAAATACAAACAGAATCTCCATCAGAGAGTGAGATCATGAGGTTAAATGAGACACACATTGCTAATTTGGCAAGAGTCTATAGAGAGTAGTCTTTCTGTAATTCTCTGGTAGTGGGAATTTCCCCTTGGAGCACAGGTTTTTGGTCCCCATAGGATTTTTGCCCTGGATCCCAATTTCAGTTAAGGGTTCTTTGTCACTGAGTGGATCTCTTGGCCAATTTGAAAGCCATTTATTTATTGGCTTAGAAAATTGTTTTTCCTCCTTTCACTCTAAGGAGATTTCTGTCTTTAGAGGTAAAATGTGTTTCTTGAAGGCAGCAAATTGGAAAGGTCCATTTTTATGATCCACCCTGATAATCTGTGTCTTTTTATAGGAGATTTAAGTCCATTTATATTCAGTTATAGCTGTGAGGTTTGCTTTAAGTCCTGCTATGTTGGTAGGATTATGGGAGTTGATGCCTCACATGCTATTATTAGCCAAATAATTTTGATTCCCGTGCTTGTTCTCTATTAGATTCCTGAGGCAGGTTGCTTGTCTCTTCTGTGTGAATTAGCTCCTGTAGTATTCTCTGTAAGTTTGGCTACATATAATCATAGAACTGGCTTTTTTCATGGAACAATTTCACCCCTCCATGTATTATGAGGGATAGCTTTGCTGAGTACAGTAGTCTAGGTTAGAATCCATAATTCTTTAGATCTAGCAGAGCATCATTCCATGCCCTTCTGGCCTTTATGGTTTCTAATGAGAAATCTGAGGTAAGTCTAATGGGTTTGCCTTTATATGTGATGCATTTTTTTCTATTTTGCTGCCTTAAACACTCTTTACTTTCTATGTTTAGCATTTTAACTAAGGTATGTCTTGGAGAGTTCCTTCTTTGGTCTTGACTGTTTGGAGTTCTGTGAGCTTCTCATATCTGGAACAGCCTTTCTCTTGTAAGATAAGGAAATTTTTCTTGTATGATTTTGTTGAAAATATTTTCTATGCCTTTGGTCTGGGTTTCTTCTCCCTCTGGGATGCCCATGATCCTGAGATTTGGTCTCTTTATGGTATCCCATAGATCCCTTATATTTTGTTCACATGATTTTTTTTTAATTTATTGAAGCCTATAGAATCATTATGGGAGGAGCTAGACAATCAGCTGATTAGGTTTGACAAGGAATTAACAAAACTCAAGAACAGATTCCAGGAGACACTAGCAAAAACAAAAGTAGATTAGAAATTGGAACTCACCAGAGAAATAGAGACCAAGAACAAAATTATAATAGAAACCAAAAATCAAACAGGTTTTTAAAAGCCTCCTTTGAATCCTTCAGTCCCAGAGTTGATAACCTGAAGGACAGATTCGCAGACCCCAAAGACAAGAGAGAAAAAAAAATATTAGGGATTCCATAGGCTGCAATAAATTCCTTAGATGTGTATACATCTGGGTGGAGGTGGCTGGACTGCTTTCTCTTCTTTTCCCTGTAGCTCAGGGGGCTGGGCAGAGGCCTTTGCTAATGAACTCTGTGTCTCAGTGTGATCTGGTAATGTCTGTTGTGAGAGTTCCTGCTCTGGACCAGAGTTTAGAAGCTGCAGCATAAGGTGATAACAAAGCCCAGGCAATGAGAAGTCCTTCCAGCTTATCTATGTAGCTGGCCCCTGCCAATCCTTTCATGAGACATCCTCAGGCCACCCTGCCCCACCAATTCCCTTGCCTCTCTTTCTCTCTTCTGCATAAAATCACCCTCCCCAACCTAATAAATGAGCTGTTCACTGCAACTGTCTCTGAGAGTTCTTCCTCATGCATTTTCAAGACTGTTCACCCAGGTCCATGGATAAACAGGGAGTCAGTGCACAATGACTCCCTAAGTTATCTGCAGAACCACAGGTGGGAGCCAAGGGGGAGAGAGAGAAAGATGAGGGGAGTGCTGTGACCACTAGGAGAGGCCTGGCAGGGTGGAAATGCGGGTGGCTGGGTGGGAGACAGAGGAAGGGAGAGAAAGGAGTGGGGGGCTGCTACGATCACCAGAGGTTCCTTGCTGGGCAGAAGTGGAGGTGGCTGGGTTGTGGGTAGAGAGAGAATGAAAGGTGCTGGGGTGCTCCTCCTCTTCCTCTTCTTCCTCTTCCTCTTCCTCCTACTGGCCTGTCTATCCAGGCAGAAGTGTAGGTATCTGGTTGGGGGGGGCAGAAGGAGTGAGAGAGAAAGGCACAGGGGCTGCCAATTGGGAGAGGCCTGGCGGGGCAGAAGTGTGGGTGGTTGTGTGGGGGATGGAGGGAGAGAGCAACCTGTGGGAGAGAGGAGAGCCACAGGGCCCTTGGGGAAACAGAGATATATGGCCTGGGGGCCTGGAGGAGAGAGCTAAATATATTTATTCATTTATTTTTAAGCAGGAACTGAGAGAGAAAGAGAGAGAGAGAGAGAGAGAGAGAGAGAGAGAGAGAGAGAGAGAATATGAATGGACGCCATAGCAAACAAACTCCAGATACATGCACCACTTTGTACATCTGGCTTTATGTGGGCACTGGGGAATCAAACTCTGGTTATTAGGTTTTACAAGCAAGTGATTTAACCACTGAGCAATCTCTCCAGCCCCTGATATTTTGTTTTAATTGTAAGAAAATAAAATTGGTTTAAATTTTATATATGTTCTACATGAGCATATTTAATATATATGAAACTATATAGTGTGTACACTATTTCTGTGCTATATGAATTTAAAATTTATTTGTTTGTGAGAGAGAGAGAAGGAGAGAGAGAGAAAGAAAGAGCCAGGGGCTCTTATTGCTACAAATGAACTCCAGATACATGAACCACTTTATATACCCATCCGGCTTTGTTTGGGTACTGGGGAGTTGAATTTGGGCTCACAGCTTTGCAAACAAGCACCTTTAACCACTAAGATATCTCCATAGCCCCTATATGAATTTTTGCACTGAGTGTATATACATACTATGTATACTTGCTAGTTATATATAATTGCATATATTTATGTTGTATTGCAAAACAGTAGTATATTTTCTTAGGATGCACAACTATGACTGTGGACTAAAGCTATGAATGCATAGTAAGAGACCATACTGATATCTAAGTCGAGGTTACCTCTGAATAACCAGATTGTGTGAGAATTCTCTTTATGGAGGGCTATAAAGGGACTATTACAAGTGTCTATGAAATAGATTATTTTTTTAAAAACTGGGTGAAAATATGGGAAATGCATTAAGCATGTTTCTGTGCACACTTGTCTTTATGGCATTATTTTTTTATCCTGCACATTTTAAACCTTTCATCAGATTAGAGATGCTAGTGCTTTCATTTCTGGAAGCCTATATGCTCAGTACATCTCACCAAAACCAATATGTGGTTTTTCCCTTGAGTGTTTGCTAGACAGATCCCTTGAATGAACCTGAGCCCCACGCACGTGCCTCTCAGTAGATTGAACTCAGCAAGGCTGTCTTTCTTCCTCCTGGTCTTTGTTTGGAGAAATTAAAATCTGGAGGAAACACCTCTGCCAATGGTGGGCAACGGGCATATAATACGACTTTACCATTGTTTGGAGTAGCGAGGGCAAGCAGCAGGGTTCCAGCCTACACAACACAAAGGTAAGAGCCCATGCATGTGTTCAGGTGAGGTGGAAACACTGAGGAAAGGAAAGACCTGCTGTGGAACATAAGGAGAGTTCCCCTTGCTCTCAGTTTTGCTGTGCTCGTGTTCCTTGGCTGAGTGTCTTTGGGACACACGTACTCTATGAGAATGATTAATACTTGTATGGAGCTGGAGTTCGATTTTGTGAACATTCCTAGTGTTATCAAGACTAGGTCTTTCTGGAAAGGGCTTTTAACAGGCAAGAGTGCTTAATATGCAAGTGTGAGGACCTTGCTTCCATCTCCTACATTCCCATAAAATGCTTACTGAGGCCACACCTTCCAGTGAGGGTAACAGAGACAAGAGGATCTCTGGGTCTCATTGGCCAGGCAGTCTAACTGAAAAGTAGGGAGGTCCAGGTTCAGTGAGAGACCCTATCTCAGGGAAATAAGGTGGAAGGGTGATAAAGGAGGACACCTCATATCCTCTGGCCTCTGCACTTGCGCACACATCTGCACACACATGTGCATCATGACACACACATGCCACAGACATGGAAACATACTATACCCCTCAAAGACAGACCTTTCTTTTGACAAATCAGAGGATGTTATGGGGCTATGTTTCAAAAAGCATGTATCGTTTGATGTTGGCACAGATCTTGGCTAAGGGCCAGTGCACACCTGCCCAGTTGCTCTAGCAGATGAAATTTGGTCCATGGAAAATTGTAGACAGAATCAGTGGCTGTGTAAAATAAGGAATTTGGTGAACTGGCACTGGATGGTTCCAAGCTATTGTATTTTCATCTAAATATTGTACAGATTGAGCATCCTGTATTTGAAAGTCTAAATCCAAAATGCTCTAATGATGACACAGGATGCTACAAATGGAAAATTTCATACCTGACCTCATGTGATACGTCACAGTCAAAATTCAGGTACAATAAAAATGTTTGAAGTTACCCTCAGGCTATGTGTATAAGGTACATGTGAAACATAAATGAATTTCATGTATAAGCTTGGGTCCGTCCCAATCCATTATGCATATTCAAATCGCTAAAAATCCTTTGTCCCCATTCCAAAGCCTGAAACACTTCTGGTCTCAGCTTTTTCAGATAAGGGATATTCAATCCATATTAAAAGATTTCTCACAGAAGGGAGAGGGCAAAAGGAAGAACGAATGGAACAAAATATATTGAATTACACAGATGTATGAAGATACTATAATGAAACCCATTATTTTTATATGTTAACCCCCCAAATTAATAAAACAATAAACAAAAATTTAAAAAAGACATCTGTCATAGTTTTGGAAGAATGTTTCATGGCTGTGCAGATTGAAATCTTTGTTGGGCTCCAGTTTGAGCTGTTGTTCTTATTTCTATATCTGCTAAGGAACACTTTTTTTCCTCTCCTTGAGACAGGGTCTTTCTGTATAGTATAGACTGGCTTCAAATTTGGGCTCCTCCTGTCTCAGCTTTGAAAAGGAGGGTTTTGATTCCACACCATGAAGTTCACCTATAGGAAGGCAGTGATTGTTTGATAAATTAGGTTTCATATCACCTTCAAGTGGGCAATCTACCTATGGCTGATTCAGGGGAGCCAGGAGAAGCTGTTTATGTATTACACTGTACACCTGCGTTGTAGACAGTTTTATGTTGTTGGGATGAACATCCAAACCAGACACAGTTTATAGGAATAGTTTATTTCAGCTTACGGAGCCAGGGCAAAGTTCCATCTATGGTGGAAAAAGCTGGCTCCCATTCATAAATCGAAGCAGAGAGAGAAAAATCACCATCAGAAGCAAACACCAAAAAAGCAGCAAGCATCAGGGATCCTGCTGGAGCTCAGATCTCTCTGCATACCTTTGAGCTGGAATTGGGATCCTCCCCCAAAACACACCTTTGGGTTGGATCTACCCCCAGTGACACCTCCTCCAGCCAGGTAATAAAATACCTAGTCTATGGGGAACATACATCCAAACTACCACAGCCTGTTAGAATTACATCTCTTTAGTATAATTTTAGTTCACCTTGCTATGTAATTTTACTCCTCTGACCTTCCTCCCCATTGAATAGGGAAGACTTAAGTCATGGAAGAACATTGGAGAAAGTTTTCTTTAGTAGCAGTTTTATTCAATGCAGACTAACTTTTGGAATTCACATAGCTTTCATCTTCCATGAAGGACCTTTATTCAATTTATATTTTATATCTCTAAAGAAATATCGTAAGAGCATAGTGTTTCAAGTCTAGCCTGCATCTGGCAGCTAGGGGATCTAACCACAGTTTTCAAATTTCATAATGAATGAGGCGCTAATGATTCCCATGTTGGACAAATAATTTAACTTTGCCAGAATAGCCTGTTGCAGCTGTGCTTTCTACTATTGAATTAACTCTCAGAGCATGGTAAAAACCAAACTTACGAAATGGCTACCAACTTCATCTTCTATTATGCCCATGGAAACCTGAATGTCTCTGAGTAGATGTGCTGTTTATGGTGGGGGGATGGGGCAACATCTTGAGATGAATTCAGGCCTTGCAGATCTTTCTGCCTCCTTATCACTGCCTGACAAAACTCTGCCTTCTATTTCTCCCCTGACCCTAGCTTCTGTTTGGGAACTGGCTGAGTCAGTGAGATCCAGTGAGAACCAATAGTGTCTGAGAGTTGAGTTTCATACAGGAAGCAGAGCCCACAGGAAAATGAGCACAGTAGGAGTATCCTCTGGAGAGGACTCTGGGGATGAACAGATGGACAGAGTCCTGGGTTCAAGGAAGAAACGAAGAGTATGCATGCTCTAACATAGGACATTGTCAGCTGTAACTACTAAGTACGTTTAAATTAAAAATAAATTTACCAGGATCTCTACCACCAAGCAAGCGATAATCTTGCTGTGATTTTCCAGCTGTGCTTCCCAGTCCCGATGCAGCTGCCTGCAGAGATGCGGGCACACGATTCTTTTGACTCCCTTACACCTAGAAAATATCCTTTTTTTGGAGACTGGACTTGGTATTTGTTTATTTGGTGAGAGAGGGGTGATTCAGCAAGGCAAGGGTGATTGTGGCCACAAATATGGTACAGTTATAAAACAATATGCCATCTTCTGACAGGTGTAGGCTGGCTCCAGCACCACTCCAAGGGGCAATTAAAAATGGTTTTGAGCAAGTGCCATATAAGTGACATTATTATAGCCTTTTCCAAGGTAATTGTTTAGAAAGACAATTTGTTCCTGTGCTGTAGTTATATTTGGTTTGTCAAAAAGAAAGAAAGGAAGAAATCAGCATTAACCTGGTTTTATTATGTTCATAATTCATATGTTCTTTCTTTAGTGTTTATTTATCTCACCAGTTGGAAGCTTGTCTTCAGACAAACCTGCCTTCATGATTGATTATTGTCCTTGGCCAGTAAGAATTTCCAGTCAGCCACTTCCCACACTGCTTCTTTTTTCTTCCTTCCCTTTCTTCGTAGATGACAAGGCTAAGAGAACAGAAATACTGCCTCTGGAAAAGATGGCAGAGTTCCCTATCCTCCCGATCTCTTGGGAGTAGAATTAGAGGTAATAGGATAAAATGAAGAGCATAGTTAGAAATCGTAGCTGTTAATTTATAGCTGGTCCTTTGTTTCTGAAAAGTCAGTTCGGCTCAGTGCTTCTTTTCCCCTTTAAGCTTTACAGTGTCCTTGGGTAAAAAGCACTTGCCTTTAAATCATTAGCCATGCAGCCTATGTCCTTCTGTGCATAATGGTGCCTGACAGGCAGGTAAATAACACAGAGCTTCCTCTGGAAAAATGAGTGATAAATATTCAATGCAGAGCCCAAACCATCTGACGCCCTCCCCCTGAGAGGTAAGCAAGACTCTCCCAAGGAAGAAGATGGGGGAGCTGGCTGTGACAGATGCAGTGCATTCTGATAACTCTCCTTTGTCATAGTTCTATTGTAGGGAGAGAAATTTCCTGCCTGCTGCTAAGCCAACCTTCCTGAGGAGTGTGAGTGGTGGAACAGGGCTTAGTGACTGAAAGAAGCGATTTCCTCCATTTCTTTTCTTTTTCAATTTTTTTAATCTAACAAGCTTTATTTGAGACTAATTTATTGAGTCTTCATTGTACAAAATGGAATGAGTCTCACTGGGCAGTATCAGAACAGTATTTTTGTAAGGTGTGAGCAACAAAATAGCAATAAGAAAAAAACCTGAATGCTATCATGTTACTTCACAATCAGTGTGTAGGATTTAAATTAGAGGGAATTTCTTTATTATACTGACATAGGCAAATGGGAGTCACTTGTATTCTGGAAAAAAAACACTGCCCTGTTCTGAGATCTATCTGCTTCCTGATGTGACTGCACTTGGCCTGGTCTGTTGGCACCAAGTGCAGGTGCTCAGTCCAAAGCAATGGCCTTGTGTAATTTTTGTTTAACAGTAACCTTGAGGCAAATATCCACCTTTGATCCATGGGAGGTCAAAACAAATAGTAAAGAGATATTTCTTCTCAGATTTTTTATTTTTAATAATTAATATCTTTATTATGAATAATTATATAATTGTAGGAGAAGATCTTGTATATATTTATTGATTTGTAAGGAGAGAGAGAGATTGAGAGAGAGAGAGAGAATGAATATAGGCACACCCAGGCCTTCAGCCTCTGCAAACTCTACATTCATGTGCCACCTTGTACATCTGGGTTTCTTTGAGCACTAGGGAATTGAACCTGGTTAGGATTTACAAGCAAGCCCCTTAACCACTGAGCTATCTCTATATCCCTATTTACTTATGTTTCTAAAATGGTGTTATTAAAGTTTAATTGATATACTATAAACCTCACATATTTAATATATACAGTTTGGTGAATTTAGACATATGCATATACACATGAAATCATTGTCACAATAAAAATAATAGGCATACTTTCCACCTCTAGAAGTTTTCTTGTGTCCCTTCCTCCACCTTTTTCTTTGGCATATAGCATGCCTTCTATTTACTTTCCAAATGAATTATAATTGTATAATATACAGTATTATTGATTCAGATGTAAAATAACTGGGAATATTGAATATTGATGAAGGTGATGGGAAATTAAGCAGTCTTAGACACTGTGAGTGTATGAATTAACATACTTTGGAAAGTCATGAATACCTATTACAGCCCGAAGTATGAGGTACTTATGATGAATCAAGTTCATTTTTACTTGTCTACCCTAGAAGTTATTTTATGGATGTTCATTATTTAAAGTTTTGGGGTGGGGAAATATTGGAAATGTCTAAAACATGTCTTATATTTACACTGGAACACATGTAGCAATTAAAATGAATTGGCTTAACTGTGTCAGCCTCAAAGCTCATTAAGCAGAACAAGGAAATTCAGAGTGTTGGCACCATGTACTATAAGTTAGGGAAATTGGGGAAATGGGGATACCAACTCATTATTTGCTCATTCAATGTATCTAATTATGGATAATCAAAAAATTCAAATGCCAAAAAATATATATTGAAATATATGTTTACAATATTGAGCCAGGCATGATGGCTCATGCCTATATCCCTAGACTTGGAAGACTGAGGCAGGAGGATTGATGTGGTTTGAGAACAGTTTGTGCTGAACTCCATCGATGGCAGAGATTGCAGTCTCCCTCATTCAGCATCCACAGCACCACATGCTGCTGACCTTGAACCAGACACTGATTTCAGGCTTTTGTGGGATATCCTTACAACCTGCTTTCACATAGATTCTCTCTATCTGTACTCACTTTTTTCACATTAACAATAGTTGCAAGCATCTCACATTTTTGAACATTCTTATAAAACCTCATGCCTTTTTCCTAGGGTCATTTAAGCAACTCTTTGTCTAACACCAAAGGCCTTTATTTTTAGTACTTTACTATTATGAGCAATCTTTAAATAAAAATGAAACATCATTGATTGTCTTTTTCACATCCACCTATTGTTATTTTATTTAGAAAGAAGTTTTGGAGTATAGTCATGAATATACTAAAAAGTCAGAAATGAGTTGTATGCATGAGAAAGTGAGTGAGTGTAAGGAGGAGGAAGAGAAGAGAAGAGAGCAGGCAGTGGGAGGAGCGATTCGGACATTCTGTGGCACAAGCAGAGGCCCTCAGGTCTGCGTGTGTAAAGCGAACATCTCTTGCACCATAGTCTCTTCAGCTTCCTGGTGGCCAACCTGGTGGAGGAGCTCTTGAGATGAGGTGTTTAGATTTAAAATATGATGACAAAATGACAGGGTGACAGAGAAAGTTCCCCGGGATTCTAGAGTTCTCCCGCCTATGGGGACATAGGGACTAGAGTGTCCCCTGTCTCCTGGGTGAGCTCATCTTGCCTCTGTACTGTTGTGACTGAGGAGAGAAGACAACGGACAGAGGTAATAGTAAGACCTGTAATCAACACATTGTTGATTTGAAATTTTCATTTGAATCCAGACTGTACAACCAAGGCCATCCAGCCTGAGTGCTTGGTCAATCTCTTCCTCACCCAGAGGAGCCTTGGGAGAATGTTGGGAGACACTATGTGGAAAGATACTGTTAGAACATACTGTAGATAAAAGGATGCGGTGTGTTTTTCTATCAAGGACAGTTTACCCAGAACGATAACAGTTTAAGGAAAAGCAACCCACTGACCCCCTGTTTTTAATAAACACAAATGTTCAAATGTACTAGCTTTCTTAAAAATATTTTGCTAGAAAACACTTTAAGCATACAAAAAATATGACCAATATAATGAATTTTCATATTCCACCAAGCTTTAGTAAATCTTAACATTTGGCCATATTTGCATTTTATCTGATTATTGAAATGTCCTATTTCATCTATTCCTACATAGAAGCAGCCACTGTTCAGAATGGACATCCATTTTCTTTAGCTGCTTTTAACTTTGGTTTCATATCCATGCATTCCTAAACAACATGCAGAGTTGGTTTTGTAAATTGGAGAACTTCATTTAAAACTTTCTGTATTCATTCATTGTAGATTTTGAAATATGTTTGTTTATATGCAGAATCTCAGGCTGTTTGTTTCCATGACTGTGTAGCATTCCATTATATAAATATGCTGCCGTGTATTTAGACATTTTCATCCCCATCAAGTATTGAGATGCCAATTTCTTTTTCTAGACTTTGTATTGACAACCTCCTACTTAGAGACAACATACCAGGATCATAATCCCCTCCTAACACACTCTCTTTCCACACCTCAAGTCCCCCTTCTACTCAATTCCTTCTTTTAAAAAATTTTTATTATTTATTTATTTGCAAGCAGAGAGAGATAGAGAAAAGAGACAGAGAGAATGGGCACACCAGGGCCTATAGCCATAGAAAATAAACTCCAGATGTATGTGCCCCTTTGTACATCTGGTTTTATGTGGTACTGGGGAATTGAACCTGAGTCATCTGGCTTTGTAGGCAAGCACTTTAAACACTGAGCCGTCTTTCCAGCCCTGGAATCCCTTCTTATTTCCAACCAGTTTCTCTTCTATTTTGATGTGATTATTTTTTCCCTCCTGTCATGCAAGTCTTGTGTAGGTGATGTCAGCCACTGTGAGGTCATGCATATCAAGGCCACTTTGTGTCTGGAAGAAAGTACTTCAAAGCACTACTCCCTTCCTTTAAAAATATTTAAAATGCTTTTATTTATTTGAGAGAGAGAAGAGGGAGAGAGAATGGGTCTTCAGGCACTGAAAATGAAATATAAACACATGCATCACTTTTGCATCTGGCTTTATGTGGTTGCTGGGGAATCCAATCGGGGGCCATCAGGCTTTGCAAGCAAGAGCTTCTATCCACTCAGCCATCTCTCCAGCCCCTCCTCCCTTCCCTTGACTCATATATTCTTTCT
>PVHP010043495.1:0-14497 GCA_004024765.1 Zapus hudsonius
ATATATATATATATATATATATATATATATATATATATATATATATATATATATATATATACATAATAGGTTACACACTATTGTCCCCTACTTTGTTTGGCATGTGTGCAGTGAAGAAGAAACGGACAGAAAAAGCCTGGCTTGGGAACATGTGACTTATGCACTTGTGATCAGAGGAGTTGTATAATAAGACAGACAAAAATACATCCCACTTTCCAAGCCTGGAGGGAGCTTCTCCTTTTAGTGACAGTGAGGAATGATAAGGTGACAGTTTAGAAGGTGAAGAGTTCAATTTGTGCCAGAGTCAGCCCTGATGGGAGGCAGGAGAAGGCTGTCCCCATGTGGCTCACTCAGGAGCAAGTGTAAGGAGCAGGAACGTAGTTGAGAAAATGAGCCCCTGGGTAAAGATTTGGAAACTACCTTCACGAATATGGCGTGAGCCATCTATCCAGAAGGAAACCATGGGCCACAAATTTCAATCCTGGACCTCTGAAGAAACAACCAAAGTAAAATAAAACCCAGGTTCTATCCCTGGTACCCATGGAAATCCAGATGCACAGAGTGGTGCATGCATCTGGAGTTTGAAGTAACTGCAGACCCTGGTATACCCATTTATATTCTCCCTCTCTTTCTCTCTCTCTTTCTCTCTCTCTTTTTCACTCTCCCATCTCTTGCTCTCCTTGAAAATAAATAAAAACATTTTTAAAATATATCAACTCAAACCTAAATATAGCATTTTACAGGAAAGAAGGTGTGAATGCAAGTCTATGGCCTAGATCTATCACAAAGTGCACCATCCTGAAACTTCTGGTTTAATTTGGTGACATAATTGCTTTTTAAAGGTACAAGTGACATGACAATTGGAGATGATTCTATCCATGGATAAAATAGTTCCTTCACAATGCAGTATGTATGTATCCTAATTATGGGACCATTATAATACTCTATGAGACCCTCAATAATTTAAATAAATGGGTCTAGAAGCTATATATTAGCAATTGAAGTGGCCACACTTCGGTAATTTTTAATTTCTATCCTTCTCGAAGCTCTGTAGTTGTTTTAGTCCTGTTCCCAATGAGAAAATGCTTGTAACTAGGGACACGACAGTAATTGCATTAAACTTTAAGACAAAACCATAACCTGGCCACATTGAGTTCCTCGTGACAAGAGACGAGCAGGGAAGGATGGAGTAACCATAGATGCAATGATCCACAGTCATTAAGATGGGTATCAAACATTGGGAAACATATTGGGCTCATAGGTGACAGGTAGATATACCTGACTTTATTAGTAAAGGGACATGTGTGACAGCCATGATTTAGTCACCAAGGATTCAGAGTGTCTGGATTAAAATCTGGGGTGTTTTATCAGCTTAATGGATAGAGATCAAAGGGAATGCTAGCCAAGCTTATGGGAAATGAGGGTAACAGGAAAGAGAGGCAAGAAGTGCCAGTTGCATAGATAAAGATGTTGCCCCCCTCAAATAAAAGAGAACAGTTGGAATTTGGAATCCTGGAATATCTTCTTTCCTGACGTCATGAAAAGCAAATGGAACTATGCAACTTGACAAGTGGACAGCAATCAAAGCCAACCATGTGCTTCTTCCACTGCTAAGAGCTTAACCTATTGGCTAAAAAGGATGTAGGTTGAGTCATCTGGAATTTTCCTCAGGATAAGAGGGCAGACTCATCCAAGGTCGCCTTTCCTTCCCATGGACAGCTGCTATCCAATCAGTGTCTGATAAATAGGAATCAAGGTCTATGTCCAGTGAGCCATGTCTCTTCCGGAGCTCTCCTTACCATCTGATGAGGATGTATTGTGGTTGCCTCACAATTCTCCTTCCCTCTCCCCATCTTTGATTCCCTCACTAATGTTGACCCTGCTATCACGCTCCTCTCTGATACACCTGCAGAGACATCTTGATGGACATGTTTTCTCCCAAGATGGCAAACTTAAATAATTTTCTATGTATGGTACAAACCACAAGAAAAACTTTGACGTATTTGGAAATTGTTCCTTGTGAGAATACGAGCAGTGGTGTTTTTTTTTAAATAATAAGTGATGTAAATGTTACAAAGGTTTAGAATGTGTTCAAGTTTGCAGATTCCAGATATAACTGGATTCTTTGATCAAAAGCAAAATGTAGATGTACAATATAAATATATGTCTTATATAATATATAAATACATATATACATATGTATATATATAGATAGAGATAGATATATACATGAGTATATAGATGATATAGATATAGATGTTATAGATATACATGGCATAGAAATGATACTATAGATAGAGATAGAGATAGATGAGAGAGAAATAGATGTGATGATACAGATACAGTTATATATAAATGATATAGATACAGATAAAGATATGATATGCATTTGTGTGTCTGTGTGGGGTATACAATGCATGAGTGCATGGGTGCACATGCATTTGTGTATGCATTTGTGTGGAGGCCAGAGAACAATCTCAATTGTCATTCCTCAGGTACCCTTCATCTTTTCTGAGACAGGGTCTCTCACTGGCCTAGAACTTGACAAGTAGGCCAGACTGGCTGCTGGGGAACTCCCAGGGATATGCCTGTCTCTACCTCCAGCACACACCACCGTGTCCAACTAAATTTAAAATATATTTTTAAAACATACTTTCTAAAATATATTTCTTAAAAATATATTCTCGAAAATAGATTTTAAATTCAGCATGGTGGCAAATGACTCTAATTGCAGCACTTGGGAGAGAGAAACAGAAGAATCCGGAGTTTAAGACCAGCCTTTGGTTGCATATAGTGAATGTAAGGCTAGCCAAGAGTTTCAAGAGACACTGTCTCAGCTAAAATAAAAACAAAAAGCATATTTTTAAGTCACCCACGAGATGAGGAAAAAATTATTTTGTGTGACTCGTAAAGCTCATGTACATAAAGACAAGCTTTAAAGAAAATAAAAGTAAGAGAGAAATGAGTTGTTAACATAACCATTTCCTTCTAAATTACCCTTTATCTTTACACTAGAATCAAACTGCTTTCAGCATTTATATACTTGGGTTTTCACCAGAATCCCTCCAGACAGCCTTCATCAGCTGCCAATATGTCTCCATCACGCTCTCAAGTGGTCTGTTCACTCTGATTAGACCGATGGAGCTAATTTAGAGTGTGGCTTTGTCTGCCTATAACAACGGAATCAGCTAGGAATACTGTCCCACAGCCAGGCTGGGATCTGTCTCCATGTCACCGAAACCCAATGACAGAGATTATGGCCATCGAAGTCTATCTTCAGGCTGAGCTGTAATTCTCCAAATTAGCTTGTGGATAAAATAGTTAATTTTGAAATTACTGCAAGCATATTCATATTTCTGACAGAAATCCTAGGAAGCTCAGAGGTTGACATCTCACATGGCGCCGACTACAGGGTGAGTTCTCGGAAACACTAGAACCTTCTTTGCAATAGTCCCTACAGTACAGTACTGCACAGATAGCATGGGTTTATCTTTTATCTTTGTTTTTTTTAATTTGTTTTTCCAAAATGGGGTTTGGCTTTGTAGTCCAGGATAGCATGGACCTTATTTTCTTTGAAGATCAGGTTGGTTTCCATTTTGCAATCTTCCTGACTGTATTTTTGTAGCAAGGTCATTTATCAAGAATTTTCACCTTTGAGTTTTGCTGCTTGTTTCTGACGCATTCTCAACTAACAAAAAAGAATGAGAGAACTCTTCCTCCACTAGTAAGAGTAAACAAAAGTGTGTTTCTTAAGTTCTAGTATCTCCTTATAACCACTCCTACTCCCTGGTAAATAAAGATGATTTTTTCTTGAGAGCCAGACAAAAGACAAGGACAGGGAATGTTGGACTGTTCTGAGGAGCATGAGGAAAGAGGCGTGTGTTTTCAGAAGACAGAAGCTGAGCTGCCTGAGAAAAAGGAGTCTGAGGACTTTGAGGAGGAAATAGTTCAAAATCAAATGCATGATCATATCTCTAAAGCAGAGATGAACAATATCTAATTTGACTTTCAGAGCATGGTGGTGAATTGGCTTCAATCAAATGAATGAATGAAGGATGGGGCTGGAGAGATGGTTCAGTGGTTAAGGCACTTGTCTGAAAAGTCAAATGACCCAAGTTCATTTCCCCAAGTTCAACTCTCCAGTATCCATGTCAAATATCCAGGTGCACAAAGTGGAACATGCATCTGGAGCTCGTTTGCAGTGACTAGAGGCGCTGGTGTGCTCCTTCTCTCTCTCTCTCTCTCTCTCTCTCTCTCTCTCTCTCTCTCTCTCTCCTTGCAAATAAAAAAATTAAAGAAACGAATGATGTAACCAAGAGTACCATTGGCTGTCATGTGGGAAGGGCTGGAAAGCATTGGTGGAGAGGCCTAGTTTGGGGGTAGAACCGCCATCTTTGAATTGGGCAGATGAGCCGAAGCAGCAGTGACAGCCTGGTCTAACTTAAGAACCCTCCTGCACCATAAATGCACATGCTCCAAAAAGCAAAGGTGGGAACTCCAAATTGATGAGGGCAACTTTTTCAGTAACACCTTAATTGAAAAAAACTGGAGAGATGGTTGAGCGGTTAGAGGCACTTGCTTGCAAAGCCTCAAGGCCTGGCTTCAATTGCCCACTAAATAAAAAAGCCAGATGCACAAAGAGGTGCATGTGTCTGGAATTTGTTTCTAGTGGCACTAGGGCCTGCCATGCCCATTCTCTTTCTCTCCCTCTCTCCTTCTTTCTCTCCCACCCTTTCTCTTTCCTTGCAAATCAACAAATAAAATGATTTTAAAAGATACATAGTTTTGATATAAAGATGTGTGATTTTTCTTGCTCCTGGCATCGCGGAGCACTGTTAAATGTGTTTTGAAAAGTAATTTTAAAAAATTAACAGTTGATGACATCACTTGCTGAAAACTAATTAGGGATCACAGAATAATGAGAACCTTTCATCCAAACATTTATTTGTTGATTTTGACAAAAAGCTCAATGTTAACCTTGCCTTAGTCTCATCTTCCACTACGATGGGATTTCCTCTCTCATTGAAACCAGGCTCTCATATATGGAGGTGGCTGGAAACACTGTTCATAACACATACCTGCCTAGTTCCATTTCTGGCTCTGTCACTCACAAACCATGCATTAACCATGCTCCATGTCCCCTGCCATCATGGAGCTTCCCCTTCAAACTGTAAGCCAACATGGTGTTATGAAGATAATGATATCTGCCATCGCAGGTGGTTCTGACATGACATGTAGAACTCGTGCCCATGGAGGACAATCAGCACTGAGATTTCCTCTTCTCTCTTCTGACTGCTTCATTTTCCTGAGGAAAGGACACATGTGTGGTCAGACACCACATTTTAAAGTGACTCCCTACAGAAGGGAGGGGGAGAGCTCTCCAGGCTGGAAATTACAGCCTTCCCATTCCCCACATGTAAATGTGCTTTAATTAAGTAATTAAGGCAGGACCTCAATTACATGTAAGTAAGTGTCTTGATGTTTAAAGCTTGCTTTAGTGGTTTTGTATTTTAAAACCAATATCGTTGAGGGCCCTGCTTATGTAGGAGGATTGTTTCTGAGATTTAGAATTTGATGCATATTGTAGGGACTTTAAGGCCCATTTCCTCAGATTCTATGAGTTCGCTTCTAATAGTCTGAAGTACCGAGGCCCTTATTAACCTGCTGTGAGTCAGAGGTGCTGATGTGCTGGTTTGCCTGGCTCACTGATATAGGCTGTGATGTTGAATAGACTTTTAAGCTTCAAAAGTAATCTGACTTCTTAGACAGAGCACAGGTCAGGGGGAGGTATTCACATTGGCTCTGTCATGCTCTGTCAGAAAGACCTGGGGCGCCAATGTCTCCAAGCTAACTGTAGTGGGTACAGTTATCTCCTCATCTGTTCCTAAAGAAATCCAGCAGAGTCCCCACAACATCCAGTCAACAAAGTACAAAGAGCAAAAGGTTGATTGAAACTATTACTTAATTGATCAACTACACAATCAATCAATACAGAAGTTACCTGCTAAATAACTTGGTTTGTTTTCAGCTGACTTCTGTGTGATACTTTGGGTCCATGCTTGGTATGGTGGTTTGAGTTAGGGGTCCCCCAAAATCTCATAGGCTCTGAATATTTGGTTCTCAGATGATGGCATTTTGGGAACTGGAGCCTTGCTGGAGGAGGTGTGTTGTTGGGGGCTGGCCTATGGATATTATATCGAGTTTCCTTTTACTAGGGTAAAAGGCACAATCTCCCAATGCTGCTGTCCACCTGCTGTGGCAGAGGTGATGTCCAGCCTCTGCTCATGCCGTGCTGTCCCCTGCCACCATGGAGCTTCCCCTTTAAACTGTAAGCCAACATAAATCCTTCCCTCTCACAAGCTGCTTTTGGCCAGGTGCTTTGTGCCAGCAATGTGAGTAACTACAACACTGGAGATGCATGATATTGACCTGAAAATATTGTAAGAGATGAGATAATCAATGCATATATAGGAAATTACTAACCAGTTTTCAACAATGAACTTTTAAGAATTTTGGCCCACATTTCTCCAGGGTTTGACCATGAGGCTTCTCACTCCCTTTGGTGTCTCTTCCCACAAATCTCTCCAGTCCATAACAAGTATTTAACTTCTGGGCTTTCATCTCCATTTTGTTGATTTCTTTTTCTATGGGCTGTATGTTTGAGTCCCTCCAAAATTAGAATTGAAACTCTTAATTCCCAGAGACGTTATGTCAGGAGACGGAGCTTTGGGGGAATAGTTATATGATGAGAGTGGGGTCCCCATGATGGATTAGCTCTCTTCTAAGAAGAGAGAGGAGCCAAGGAGAGAGGACACTTGCCCTGTTTCCATGCCTGCTTCCACCATGCAATGTGAGGAAACCAGGAAGAGGGCTCTAACCAGAAACGGGGAATGCTGGTGCCTGCTCTTCACATCCATCCTCCAGAGCTCGAAGAAATCCGACTGTGTTGTGTCAGCCACTCAGGTGTGTCTCTTGTTACAACACTGTCATGGTTTGATCCAGGTGTCCCCCACAAACAAATGAATGTGTTCTGAGTAATCAATCCTCAGCTGATGGCAGCTTGGGGTTTACAACCTGGGGGCAGGATTATGGGGTTATAAACCAGCTTCTCCTTGCCAGTGTTTGGCACAACTTCCTGCCACTGTTTCCAGTGCTGTGTCAGAGGTGATGTCCACCTCTCTGCTCATGCCATCATTTTCCCTGCCAGGATGGAGTCTCCCCTTGAGTCTGCAAGCCTAATCAACCCTTTCCTCCACAAGCCTCTTTTGTTCGGGTTCTTTCTGCGCAGCAACTAGAATGCTGACTGCAACAAGCAGCCTCAAATGACTACTCTCCAATCCTTAACACTGCCACACAACCTAGTTCAACATTTCGCTTGTAAATTTCTTTTCCAGGCAGAGTGCATTGACTCAGCTTGAATAGCTGCATCCATCCTGAGCCATCACCTCTGA
This sequence comes from Zapus hudsonius, assembly GCA_004024765.1. NCBI lineage: Eukaryota > Metazoa > Chordata > Mammalia > Rodentia > Dipodidae > Zapus > Zapus hudsonius. Next base: position 7,452 of record PVHP010043495.1, read on the forward strand.
GATCTCCCTAAAGTACCCGTGATGATTTGAATCAGATGTAACCCATAAAGTCATGTGTTTTGAATGCTTTTATGATAATTGAGAGATGGAGCCTTGCTGGAGGAGGTGTGTTTAAGGGGTGGACTTAGGGGTGTTATAGCCAGTTCTCTCCTTGCCAGAGTTTGGCTCTCTCTCCTGCTGTGGTGTTCCACACACTGTAGCAGAAATCATACCCAGCCTCTGCTCATGCCATGCTTTTCCCTGCCATCATGAAGCTTCCCCTGGAGACTGTAAGCAAAAATAAAAACTTTCCTCCTATCAGCTGCCTTGAGACAAGGGCTTTTATTAGTAATGCAAGGATAACTACAACAGTACTCTTGGTCAGTTTCCTCACCAAGTTTGCCAGCATCCTAGAAATAGACTATAAAACAGAGGGCCATGGGGAACAGTGCTGTGTGGGCAGACCCTGGTGCCAGGAATGTGCCTGGCTATTGAATATGATCTTGAGATAAACCAAATATATTCTGGCTTGGAAGAAATCACTAGTCTTATACCATATCAAAGGGATCCACTTGGTCTTGTTTCCACAAAGAACCATACTTCTCTCTAGTACATCCTCTAATAAAATAATGAATGGGTACTAAACACGTTCAGACTATATTTCCTGTCATTATTCGCTAAACTATGTGGTTAAACAGCCATATACATTATACATCATTATTAAAGTATAGATGTGCAGAAGTCATATGAGGCACCATTCTATGTAATGGACTTGAGCATTTTCAGAGCGTGGAATCCAGGCCTCTGCACATACCAATGGGGGTGACTGTGTGTGCAAACACACATGGAAAAGACTTCTAATCTCTCTGCAAGAGAAGTGAAGATAAACAAATGAGCCAGCCCTACCATTGAGGATTTTTGGCTTATGCTCGTTTCTGTGGTCAGATATTTTATTCATAACCAAGGAAATCTGGAGGATGAGAGGAGGTCTTCAGATCTGCATCTTCTAGAACTCGTTCTTCCTCGCTAGACAGAGTCGTACATTTGCAGGATAAGCACTCTAACCTTCAAAGACTGCTGACCATGATTCATTGGATTCAAACTAGAAGGAAGCCGAGAATATAAAGAGCATACAAAGCACATAAAATAGTAGAAGACTGGGGCAGGATGGTTGCCATGACTTAGAAGCTAGCCTGAGCTACATAGTGAATTCCAGAATAACCTAGAGACTTGGTCTCAAAAAAACAGCATTTCATGACCTTATCAAAAAGTGGCAAATGCATTTAGAATTCATTCGCAGTGGCAAGAGGCTCTGGCACACCAATACACTCCTCTCTCTCTCTTGCTCTCTCACTCTCTCTCTCTCTCAAAATAAAAAAGATTTTTAAAAAGACACCTACAATCTTACTGTTATGTAATTCCAGATATTACAGCAACTATGAAATACAAATTTGGTTTCTAACATTTCAGCCCCTGATATAAATATTTTTAATTTTCCACAAATGCTAAGCATATGGTGATTATAAAAATATTTCTAAATGATTACTTAGAAGCTGAGGAAACATACAAGATAATATGGAGAAAGATATAGCTTCCACATCAGGTCATAGTTGGAATCGAGTAAGGGGTTTACCAATTAATTAAGAGTTCCTTACTTGTGATGTATACATTTTGAACATGAAACATAGTAGCTAAATGTCCATTTATTGCAAACTGCAATAAAGCATAAAAGCTTAAGAGGAGCTATTTCCTTCTAGGTCTCCAATATTATATTACTTCTCATGATTAGAACAGAAGCCCTTCTTTTGCCTGAAACACTCTTCCCATATTAATATGTTCATTTTGTGATTGGATAAGAAAAAAGACATAACCTAGTACCTGACAGGGAGCTTGAACTACAAGGGGAGATCTAGAAAAGAAAAGCCATAGTAGCAAATAAGACAAAATAAAATAACAATGTAACGTTTTACACACCTTTTGCAATTTACAAAGACTCCTCATCTTTTATTTAGAAAAAAAATGTAAACTTAAATTTTCAGTTCCATACAATAGACTTTATTGATGGAAGAGTTTGGAGATGAAAGAAATTTAGTATCAACAGTATAGTTATGAAAGTCTTCATTCAGAGCAACTTTTGATTCACAATACTTGGAATCAAATTCAGGCTTTTGTGTATGCTAGACAGTCAGATGACCACTGAGCCACATCCCCAGCCGTTGGTTTTCTGAGAGAGGGTCTCACTAAGATGGCCTTGAACTGGAACTCTTTCTGCTATTTCAAAAAAAATATAACTTTGTGAATAAGAGGGAAATACATAAGAACTTTCTACTTCAACATAACAATTTATTTTAAAGAAAGCAATATTTTAGTGAGTTACAAAATCATGTGATTTTTCAAGGAATTCCTTAAAAAATTCAATCTAATTTGAACTCTAACCCAAGTGCTAGTATGGAGCTTGGTAGAACTTACAACTCACTCAAAATTTTTGTGAAAACCTGTGACTCACTTTGCTTCTCTGCCAGCTCCCTCATAACTGATGGGAGGTTTCATAACTCTAGATCCTGGAGGGCTTTCATTCGTAAACATGGCTGTTGAGAAGCTATTGCATCTGAATTAAAGATTTTCTCCAGGAGGGAGAAAAGAGGGTGATAAAACTCCAAAGGTCGGGAAACTTAAAAGCCTCAGGAAGCTAAAATAGTTATAAGAATTAGGAGGCCCTTCCCCAAGGTATTTACTGGGGCAAGGGGAGGCTTTTTGGTGAAGTTGCCTGCAAGTTGAGCAGAAAATTCCAAGGATATAACCATCATCCTTTCTGGAGTGGGCTTCAGAGTGATGTAGCTGCCTCTGATTCACCTGTAAATAACATGTTTGGTTCTCCAAGCTGGACTTGCAGACAATAGGTTCTTTGGTCTGTCACCAGTAACTTGTCTAGGATTAATAGACATTTATTCATGTCTCCACAGGGAAATTACACAGTAGAAGGCACTGGAGAATTTCTGGTGTCTGAGAGATTGTAATAACATGTACTAAGTCAAAAAGAAGTTTCCAGAGGCACGGTAAAAATTACACCACATCGGAGTTGTCTTATTATGTTTATTTTTAAAAGCAGGCCTTGGGGCTGGAGAGATGGATCAGTGGTTAGGGCACCTGCCTGCAAAGCCTAATGACCTGGGTTTGAATCCCCAGTGCCCACATAAAGATAGATGCGCAGTGGCACATAGATCTGGAGTTTGTTTGCAGCAACTGGAAACCCTGGCACACCCATTCATTCCCTCTCCCGCCCTCTTTGCAAATAAATAAAAATTTTTTAAAAGTAGGCACAACTCTTACCAGGATAATATCATAACATTCAACAGTTGATCCTATAGTAGTCAGAAAAAAATACTCTGATTAAAAGGATTCTACAGACTGAGCCTTAATCATGTTTACAGAGAATAATATTCACACATATTATACCTATATATGCATGTAACCATTTGCTTGGCAATTACTAAGAGTTTTCTGTATGCCAGGAATTATATGCTGGGGGTGCCAAGATTAAATAACACTATTAATTGAATAGTCTAGAAGTGAAAATAAATGTAAACAAATATTGGCAGCATTTTGTAACAAGTGCTAGGGTGTAGGATATAATGGTTTACCCAAAACAGAGGAGGTAATCAACACTTTATAAAGAATGTGTGGAAGGAAGAATAAATGAGGCACTTGAGAGTTATCTAGGGGATATGTAAGAACAAAAGGGGGTTTGGTCTGATATTCCATCACGGTCCTATCTACCCAGACACTGGGAGACTTTCTTCCTTATCAAACTCCATAGGATTTACCTGTTGGTATTAGGTATTTACCACAATCCTTGAACCACATACCTGGCAAGGAACACCCTGAGGGAACAAGGATAACTTTGATTCATAGGACTGGAGGACAGTCCACCCATGGCTGATAGTGGGCATAGCTTGCAGCTGCAGAGGCAGGAGAACAAGGCTGCTTATGTTTCCAGAATGGAAAGGAGACTTGCTGAATGCTGGTGTTTTGCTGTCTTCCTCATTTCTCTCTCTTTTATTTTTCAGCTGAGACCTCCAGCCCATGGGATGATGATGTGTACATTCAAGGTAAGTCTCCAATTCCACCCCCCATCCTTAGGTAAACCTCTCTGGAAAAGTTCTCACAGCCACTTGCCAAGAGCCAAATCTCCCAGGTGATTCTAAATGCCAGTGTTGGCAATTAAGACCCTCATCACAGTGCTATTCCCAGGGGTCATAAAATGCCTGAGTCATTCAAAACTGTGTAGTGTCTTCACACTCCAGTGGCTTAGATAAAAGTCAACAAAACTTGGGCAATGCCTCAACCCTGGAGCATACCAACAGCCCCACCGAGGAGGGCCCTCAGTGGATCTGGGCCAGGGAGGAGGGAAAGGATGGTACCAACACATGAATTATTCATACAAAGTTTCTACTTTATAAAAATAAATAAGTAAAATAAATAAATAAACTTGGGCAATGGATAAATGTCTTTCCGTTGAAGAAAAAGGAATATATAGACATCTGAACAGCTGTGAATAGAAGTGTCTTCCTTGACAGCAGAGAGAGCCGTAGCCAACATGCCCTCTTAATGCCCATAACCAACCCTTGGAGGTTGGACAAAGGGTGACACAGCACCTACAGTTTTCAGTTTGACCTCACAGCAACCTGGAGTAAAACCCAATGTTTGAGCTGTGGATGTTAATTTGCTGGCCTCACCCACTCTCTGTCCCCCTTTGCTAAATTCACAGTATTCAGTCCTGAATTCTTCACTACTGTCATCAAGGGTGGGCAGACTGTGGCATTCCCTACCCACTTCTCCTCTTCTCTTCTGGCAGATACTCTGGCTTTACTTCCTTCCCTTGCCTTTCTGATTCATATGGGCCTTTCTTCTCCAGAAAAAAACAACTATCCTGCAATATATATACATATATATATATATATAATTTTCAAAATTACTGTTTTTGTGGAGAGCTCCAAAGCCCATTTGGGATTTCAAACATGAGATTTGATTGTTTCTTTCTCTAAATGCTTGTTATCTGTTACTCTAATTCTCCTCCAAGCAGTCAGCGGCTCTGACCAATTTCCAATTGCACAGAGATTTGTATTTCAAAATAGAATTTCACTGCATTTGCAAAAACAAGGATTAAAAAAAAACAAGGAGATCTGATTTAGAGCTTACATTATCTATTATATCTTATAAGCATAAAACAACCATCTCACTTGGGTGTTATTTTCCTGCACATTGCAGGTGATAAGATTGTTTATGTCCCTGGTGTAGTTGGTGGACTAGATTCAAATCCAAGCTTTCTGAATCTAATGTGCTTTAAGTTTGATATATAAAGGGAAAAATGGTGATCCACAGGAGCCTGTAATTCTAGCTCTTAGGAAACGAACCAGGACAGGAGAAATGCTCCAAGTTTAAGACCAGCCTGGGCTATATATTGAGTTAAAAGCCTGCTTGGACCAGAGTGACACTATCTCAAAAAGATAAAGAAATAAACATGTACATACATGCACACACACACACACATATACATCCGCAATTTCAATATTATAGATGTATGAGTTCTTTTAATATTTTCATTTATTTATTTACAAACAGAGGGAGAGAGGGTACGAGTGCACCAGAACCTTTTGCCACTGTAAGTGAACCCCAGATGCATGCATCACTTTGTGTCTCTGGCTTTATGTGGGTACCAGAGAATGGAACCCAGGCTGTCTGGCTTTGCAAGCAAGCACCTTTTACCACTGAGCCATCTCTCCAGCCCATGTATGACTTTCTTTGTAATTTAAATATTCAAATATAATATGTGGCCAAATAGTAATGATAGATGAAACTCCTATTAATAGTTTACTTTGTCAGGCAATAATAGTTACTTAATTTGATTTAATTCGTGTAATCCCTTCAACTTTATAAAGTTGGTGCTGTTGTTATTTCTATTGGACACCCAACTCAACTGGGGACAATGGGACATCTGTGACTTCCCAAAGACCATCAAGCTGATAAGGGCTTGCATCTGAATGCGAAGTCCCACCTGATTCCCAAGCCTTTCTTCTTAATAATTCCCCTACACTACCTGTCATAGTTTGAGTGAATGTCCCCCAATAGATTCAAGAGTTTATTAAAGTTTTTCTGCAGATGCCTGGCTAGAGGGTGTATCACCTTGGCCAGATCCTACAGTCCAGCCTTAAGGTGTTTCTGAGATGGGTATACAATTCCAGCTATACCTATGCAAAGAGCAGTCTGAGCTCAAGCCTGGAGTTCCTGCTTTCTTTCAGTTGGAGTGTGCTTGCTTGCTTTTGCAATTGTTTGTGATGGGTTTCTCTCTCTGCTTGGACCTGTAAAAGGGGGCCAGCCTCTTTCACCATTATGGACCTTTCCCTGGATCTGTTACTTCAATAAATACTTTCCTCCCAAAACTGTGTCTGGTTTGGAGATTCATCCAAGGAGTGTGTGGCTCACTATGACACTACCTTTATAGCTAAAAATAAAATTTATTTTGAGTTAAGTAAATGTGCCTAGATCGCTAACAAATCAAATTTATAACTTATTAATTGATAACTTATACCCCTACCTGTGTCTACTAAGGTTTTTATCTTAATTAGTCCAATAGGTACTTATACTATTTTGTTCAGTTTTTATTTAAGCCTTAACTTTTCTTTTTCCATTATATGTTATTTGTTATATTGTTACTATCTGGTTTGTTTATACTACTTCCTTCATTTTACTTACTTTGAATTTTCTTTTAAGTATTTTTACCAATGTAAAAATGTTCAATTTTTGAGGTAAATCATTGACTCGATAATTTTTATCCTATTAATTTTCTAAAATAAACATTTAAAGCTTTATGTGACCAAAAAGTAGTTTTAGTTCCATGTCACAAGTTCTATCTAATATGTCGTATTTTCATAAGTCAGTTAAAATGTTTAAAGCTTTCATTCCAATGTCTTCTTCGTCTCATAGATTACAAAGAAGTGTGTTTATTAAATGCTAAGCATGTGAAATTATTGCCTCTTTCTCTTTGTCATCTTGTTTGTAGTTTCAGA
>PVHP010043496.1:0-14314 GCA_004024765.1 Zapus hudsonius
ACACAGAGAGAGAATGGGCACACCAGGGCCTCCAGCCACCACAAACTGTGCATCTGGCCTTAGTGAGGAATGGGGAATCAAACCTGGGTGGTGGAGCTTTGCAGGCAAGTGCCTTAATCACTGAACTATCTCTCCAGCCCCCTCTTCTGCCCATTCTTATTTAAGACAGAGTCTCTTACTGATCCCAGAGCTTTACCTTATTTTTTTCACAAGCTCCTGCATTTCTCTGGTCCCTGCTCCCCTGTGAGTCTAGGGTTACAGATGTGCATAAACACCCAGCTGTTTATGTGGGTCCTGGAAAGGGAACTTGAGCCTCCTCAGGCCCTTATGCTGGCACAGGAAGTGCTTGTAACTGTTGAGTCATGTCTCCATCCTGTATCCTTCTCTTTTGAAAGCCTCCCCACTCATTTTACCCAGAAGCTAAGTTCCATGGTAAGATCATAAGACATGTGCTTAGCTCTGGACATCCGTTTGTAGACAACACTGAGCAATTATCCTGCTGTTGAACCAATGTATAACCCCCATTAATGGATCGGACTTTTCTATTTGCTTGCTTTGGAAAATTCACTGACCTCTAAGATTTTTTTAAAAATGACAATGTCACTGAGTGTGGTGGTTTGTACCTTTAATCCTAGCCCTCAGTTGAGGTAGGAAGGCTAACTATGAGTTCTACACCAGCCTGGGCTCCAGGGAGAACCTACCTGCTGGAGTACCAGGTGGGCTACCATGTGTGTTAATCAAGTGGGAAGTAAAGCTGACTTTGAAGAGTAGGAAATACCTTCCACATTCTTACCTCAGACCTCCTCCTCTCAAGAGTCAGCAATTCTTTGTACTGTCCCAATGCAGAACAGCTGGCCCTGGATCAGTGTTGGTGAACTCAGGTCCTTGTGCTCAAGCAGCGAGCTCTCTCATCCATTGGGCCAGCCCCCGAGCTCACTCACCCTTCTGTTTCTGTAGATTTACTTATTCTGGACACTTCAAATGGATAGCTAACTTCTGTCTATATTTATTGATTGATTTTTAAATGTTTTATTTATTTTATTATTATGAGAGAGAGAAAGAGAGAGAGAGAGGGAGGGAGGAGAGAGAATGGGTACACCAGGGCCTTAGCCCATTGCAAACAAACTCCAGATGCATGTGCCACTTTGTGCATCTGGTTTTATGTGGGCACTGGGGAATTGAACTTGGGTCTTTAGGTTTTGCAGACAAGTGTCTTAAGTGCTGAGCCATCTCTCCAGCCCTATTTATTTACTTATTTATTTATGAGTGGAGGAGCACACCAGAGCCTCTTGCCTCTGCAAATGAATACTAGAGGTTTGTGCCACATTTGTTTTCCAGTTTACATGGGTGGCTTGGGAATTAAACCCAGGCCAGTATGTTTTGTAAGCAATCACCTTTAACCATTTAGACATCGTCTCAGCCCACACCCACTCTTTTTGGATAGAGTCTCATGTAGCCCAGGCTGCTCTTGAACTTGCTGTCTAGCCAAAGATGACCTTGAATTCCTGATCCTGATAATCCTACCTCCACCTCCTGAGTGCTGGGATTACAGGTATACACCACCACACTGACCTAATTGTATATTTATATATGCATATATATATATATATATATATAAATTTATGTAAGAGAGAGAGAAAGAGTGTGTGTGTGTGTGTATATGAGCATACCAGGGTCTCTTGCTGCAAATGAACTTGAACTCCAGGTGCATGCTCCACTTTGTGCATCTGACTTTACATAGATTCCTGGGAATCAAATCCAGGCTGGCATTTAACCACTGGCCTAAAATTTTGATATATCAACTTCTTTGGTTTATCTTTTCTAGGATCCTAAACATTTCAAGTCAGAGAAGACAGGCCGAGGACAGTTAAGGGAAGGCTGGAGGGACAGTCACCAGCCCATCATGTGTTCCTATAAGCTGGTGACCGTGAAGTTTGAGGTCTGGGGCCTCCAGACCCGAGTGGAACAATTTGTGCATAAGGTAAGTGACCAACCTCAGTCCCTGGGATGAAGACCAGGCCACCACCTTTACTGCCAAGTTGAATATGCACCTAGCACCCCAGTGCTGAGTGAGTGCCAAGTACCTTTATCCAGAAAACAGCTTTTGGCTAAAAATGAATTTTTAAAAATATATATATTTAGCCAGGCGTGGTGGTGCACGCCTTTAATCCCAGCACTTGGGAGGCAAAGGTGGGAGGATCACCACGAGTTCAAGGCCACCCTGAGACTACATAGTGAATTCCAAGTCAGCCTGGGCTAGAGTGAGACCCTACCTAGAAAAACCAAAAAAAAATTTTTTTTAATTTGAGAGGGAGTGAGAAAGAGGCAGATAGAAAGAATGGGCTTCCCAGGGCCTCTAGCCACTGCAGACAAAACTCCAGATGTGCATTCGCCACCTTGTGCATCTGATTTACATGGTGTCATAGTAAACCACACGCCGCTGGGATTGAATCTTAAAACCAGGCACAATTTGGGGGAGGAAAATATTTATTGAAACTAACAGCGAAAGAGGCTGGCTGTCTTTCACAGGTCCAAGCAGAGAGAGAAAACCCATCAGCAACACCACACACTCAGAACAGGGAACAGGCAGGAAGGAAGGCAAGGCAAGGAGAGAATTTCTTCCCCTTTAGATAGCCTTAGGGTGGGGTCTTGCAGCCCTATCCCAGACTTAATGGCTTCCTGAATCCCTCTCTCCAACACTAAAAATGAATTTTATATATGGGCAAATTTCATCCCATTAATAGATATAGATATTTTCCCCTTCAGCTCTCATTCTGTGACCTCCAAGTCTATTGGAAGAATATATTTGGGAAATGGGGCTTATAGCATGTCTCTCTCACTTTAGCATCAGGCAAATCTACCTCAGGCAGAGACACCTGGGAAGAAGCCAGAAGGCTTATACAGCTCGTGGAAATCTTGCAGACATAGGCACCACCGGAAGTAGAAGATACTTCTAGAGACAGATCAAGAACTCCTCGTAGTCCCATTAGAAGGCACATATCAGCATTTCTGCTCACCTAATTGTTCTGATGCTAAAGAATGATTAACCAGCTCGAGACACAGGCTTCAGGGCTGGGAAGATGGCTCAAGAGCTAATGGTACTTACAAACCCTGCTGACTGGGGGTCCAATTCCCAATCCACCCACATACCCCAGTTGCAGAGTGGTGCAAGCATATAGTGTTCATTTACAGTGGCCAGAGCCCCGATCCTGTGCGTACACACACACACACACACACACACACACACACACACATACACACACACACATTAGTAGAATAAATAATTTTTAAAACCACAAGGCTCAATTATGTACTCGCTCTGGCTCATATATTAATTTTGCAGCAGGAACCACTTGGTGATGACGAACGTTTTCCTGGGATTTCTGTTGCAGCTTCTCCGCAGGACTCTAAAATAATGAGAAACGAGACGCCCTGTATAGCTACTCTGATGTTCGTAAAAATAAATACTCCCGGAGTTGTTGCTGTACTCCAGAGAGGCTGGCTATCTGTTTGTTTTTCCACTTAAAAACTGATAAAGAGTAGCTATCCAGAATTCTTTTGGGGACACTAGCATTTTCCCTTCATTCACTAAGCCTTTCATTTCTTAGCTGGGCTTGTCTACTGACTGGGGAGCCAAGCTTTTTGAAGGTTTGTTTTTGAGATGAGGATATTGCCATATTGCCCAGGCTGCCATGGATCTCGACATCTTCCTGCCTCAACCTCCACACAAGCTGGGGTTTCAGGAAGTTTTCTGCTTGAGTGTAGGACTTAGGAGTGGGATGCATTCTCTGCATCCTTCATCACTGAGGCCATGGCAAGAGCAGAATCTGGGACAAACTCATTCGAGGGTTTGTTTTCTTACACACACACACACACACACACACACACACACACACACACAGAGCAAATCTCTACTGGGCTTCGAAATTCCTCCTGCCAACCTGGAGTGGGAATGGAATAAGAGACCCAGAAGTCAAGTTCGGAGTCCTCTTGTTTTCTGTTTGCGTCTTGGTCACTAAACAGAAGGATCGTCACATCTCAGAGAGCAAATGTTCTGCTCCTGTACCTTCCTTGCTTCGTACAACCATCCTCAAATCCATTCTCTCATTCTCTCTCTCTCCCTTTCCTTTCTCCTTCCCTCCCTCCTTCTTTCTCTCTCTTCTTTTTTTGTGGCTGTGCTTGCTGGAGTTTTTTTAAGCCCCCAAATCATTTCCTCTCACTAGGATCATTATCACAGTGTGTATTATTTTCTCTCATAAAGCACATTTCTTTTTTTAATATTTTATTTATTTATTTTCAAGCAGAGAGAGAGAGAGAGAGAGAGAGAGAGAGAGAGAGCGCACCAGGGCCACCACCTTGTGGGTCTGGCTTATGTGGGTCCTGGGGAATTGAACCTGGGGCCTTAGGCACTGGAGGCAAGTGCCTTAACCGCTGAGCCATCTCTCCAGCCCTCATAAAGCACATTTCTATTGCTTGAAGCTCATTTTGTTTATTTCCTCGCAGATGACTTGAGCTAGTTTTGAAGAAACTATTTCTTGAGTGCAGAATACTGCTTTGACCACACTCGTTCCATTGCCCATTTCCAAGCGAAGTGAAGTGTTACGGATGCCTCCAAAACACGCACCTGCTCCGGGAACAGGAGTTGCTAACGAGGGAGTGTTTGCATAGGTTGAACGTGCTGGGGATGCCTTTCTCTGAACACCTTTTTTTTTTTTTTAAGAATCTGTTCACAGTGAAGGGAGAGGGGCGTTGGAAAGCAGAAAGCAAGCCATTAGCACATTATTGAATTCTTGTTTCCAGCAGACAGCTGTGTTGTGCTTAATGGAATAGGGGATATTTACTGAGGCTGTTCTTCTGATTTCCATGAATTTGACACACTCAGCACTCAAGTGCATACGGCTGAATGGTAGGTCTTCTATTCATCACGTGGTTCCTACTTCCAAATCACAAAGGCCCCCAGCTATCCAGAAGCCTGGAGGAGTAAACACTTCATTAGAAATGCTTCCCTTGTTTCTGCAAATGAAATTCTTTCGCTTACAGAAGCACACTTCAGCCTTCCTTCCACGAGAGCTTTGCTGACAATCACTGAATTTGTTTGGCAGGAAGAAAGGAATGCTGCAGGGGACGGTGGGTACCCAAGACGTGTAAAAAGGCATGTCTGTACAGGACGAGAAGGCATGCCAAGAAGGAAACCACAGAAGCAGTGGGACACACATCCACACACATGTTTTCTTACCTCCTTTCCCCATTGTCCCCATAAGACAGTGTCTTTGTGTTTGTCTCTAAATCGACTTACCATTCTAGTTCAGCTTTCTTTCTTCTTCCTTCCTCTTCTTGGAGCAGACCGGAATATGAGAATAAGTTTACTGCCCCCCCCCCATTCACTGTTACATCCTACTGATGTTTGTCTGCCAGGTGGCTAATCTCATTGCATGAAGTGGGAAACTGTCAGGGCTCTGAAGTTCTGTGAGACAAGGAAGAGACAAGGCCGGAGGATAGCTGGGGAGAATATCTGAATTCCTGAAACCTATTGTAAATGTGTAAACTGCTAGGTGATGGTAACTGGCATGTGGAATGTCACATACCCTACCCTGTACTGACTATAAAACTCCTTTGTCAACTGGGGTGGGGGCCCAAGACCTTTTTCCTGAGCTTGGATCCCCCGGGCCTGGGCTTAAAATAAAACTTCACTCTCCTCTTGCCCAAGCGGCTCTGTCTTTTGTCACTGGGTATTTCTGCAACACTCTCTTTCTTTTTTTTCTTTCTTTCTTTCTTTCTTTCTTTCTTTCTTTCTTTCTTAACTTTGAAGGCAGGGCCTCACTAGTCCAGGCTGACCTGGAACTCACTCTATAAACTAGGCTTGGCCTCAAACTCATAGCTCTCCTCCAACCTCAGTCTCTTGAGTGCTTTTTAGTTCAGGTTTCTTACGTCACTTCTCTCAATAATAGTTCACTGCCTTTTTTTCTTTTGATTACATAAAAAATCAAGTCTAGAAGGATTAAAAAAATAGTTGAATGAATATTTAGGATATTTCTTCAGTGAAAAGAGAATGTCAAATGATCTTTGCTTAGAAGGAACCTTCTATTCTGAAACGTGAGGGTGGGTATTTGTTTTGTTTTGAGGTGGTTTTTGTTTGTGGGGTTGCTTGTGTTTGGGTTTTTTGAGGTAGGGTTCCACTCTAGCCCAGGCTTACTTACCTAGAACTCATTGGGTGGCCCCAGCTGGTCTCAAACTCATAGCAGTTCTTCCTTGGCCTCCCAAGGGCTGGAATTACAGGTCTAAACCACTATGCCAAGTTAAAACAATGTTCTTGATTTCCAACATTTGTGATCTTTGGCACCAGGAAGACACACCTTCCTGCAAATGAGAAGTGGATTCCAAAGTTGGGGAGGAAGCTCAGTGGGTCGTATTTGCCTCACAAGCATGAGAACCTGAGTTCTATCCCAGATCATATATGAACCTGCAGATGGAACAGCACATACCTGTAATCCCAGTGAAAGACAGGAGGATCCCGGGGCTCACTGGCCAGCCAGACTAGCCTGATTGGTGAGCTTCAGGCCACTGAGAGACCCTGTCTAAAAGAGAGGTGACTTCATTCCTGAGGGTGACACTCAAGGTTGTCCTTTGGCCTGTGCACACGTGTGCGTGTATACACACATACACACATGCCACATGCGTGCACACACCACAAACATGCAAAAAGAAAAAGGAAAAAAAAAAGAAAGTAGACTCCATGCTGGCTAAAGATAAAATGAAAGATACATAACACTTGAAGGTGATCAACCTGCCTGCGACGGTCACGAAGCCCTCATTTGGCTGGACTCGCAAATAAGGTGGACTGTTGGTTTGGTTTATGGCAAGGATAAGGGATGCCCACGAGCAGGTACAGTGTCTGGGTGTTTTAGCCTGTGCTTATTGTCACAAATGGGCAGAGAGATTGAGACATCCATGGTTGTCATGAGCCCCAGAATTGGAAACTACCCATTTCCCAGACATTTTGTTGTTGTTTTTCGAGGTAGGGTCTCCTTCCCGCCTAGGCTGACCTGGAATTCACTATGGAGTCTCAGGCTGGCCTCAAACTCATGGCAATCCTCCTATCTCTGCCTCCTGACTGCTGGGATTAAAAGCATGCACCACTATGTCTGGCTCCAGGCATTTCTGGATGAAATACAGTTTATTTTAACCTTCTTTTTTTTTTTTTAACTTTTTTAGGTGGTCCGTGACATTCTGCTGATTGGACACAGACAGGCTTTTGCATGGGTTGATGAGTGGTATGGTAAGTCCATTTCTCCTAAATAGCTTTTGTAGAACAGTTTCATAACCTGTTTGCTCACTTGGGTTTTCAGTCCGTCTGTCTGGCTTCAAGTGCTACCAGAAGGACAAGAAGAAAGTCAGGCCACTGCTTCCTGCATCAGAAATAGCACTGTCCAGTGAGCATACTAAAGATGAAATTATAGAAACTTGGTCAAAAATAACCACAGAGCTATTGATTAAGTAGGACCTCAGCATGTTTGATGCTTGCCTAGCTGGTAGGCAGGGCTCCATTATTCTCTGCTGGGTCGACTTCAAGCCCATCCTGATTCATCCCAAACTTCAGTTCCAGATCAAAGCTGTCTGGAGCATTATGTCAGGTGAAAGCAGCCTTTGATGCAGAGAACATTTGATACAACCCCCCACCAAACACTGGCGGGTTCTGCTTGAATTCAAGAGCCGTTGAGGTATAGCTGCCCTGCGAATCCCAATTGAAACTCTTCTGGCTTTTTGTTTTCCTTGTCACAGAAAGATTTAAACAAGTTGTACACCTTGCCAGCAAACGAACACAAGGTGTGCTTCATCCTACAATGGATGAACCTCCCTCCCCAGATGCTCAGTGCTACACTTGGGTCCGCAGGAATCCTCTGCCTTCCAGGCTCAGTGGTCAGGTGGCTCATGTCCTTGGCTAGAAATAGAAAGGAACACACCCAATGGGTGACTTGGGTTAGATCTGATTGTCCAGTCAAATGTCTAATGAAATACCCGCCTCCTTGGCCTTTTCCTAAGTCACATTAAATTTGCTCGGAGTGGAATCTAGGTTGTATTTTGGTCCTTTGCCATCATGATTGCAGCCATCCTTTCCCTTTTCTTAGCAGAAGGTCCCCAGCTCACAATGAAAGGCTGCACTGGACAGAAAGGGCAGACAGTGATGGCTGATCATGTCATTAGCAGCTTCTGAGCCCTGTATGCAAAGGCCTGGTTCTGTGGGCTATGGGCTTGGTTCGCTTAGTTTGGTTTTTCAATTTTCCCAGCGCTGCACCTGCCAAAGAGCAAATGCTCCTTCCTAGTTGGTCCAAACATGCATCTTCATTTAGAGTGATCGTCCCCAGCACCCCTAGGGTACTTCCCTCATACAGCAACCACACTGTCAGGAAGTCTCCCCAAGACCTGGCTGTTTTGTCTTTTGGGAGGCAAAGTGATGGGAAATATCCCGTGATTATTTCTGCAGTACTTTAACAAATGTCTCTTTTTTGCATATGTATGCACATGCAGGTGCTTATACACGTGTATGAACATGTGTATTGAGGCCAGAGGTTGATGCTGGCTGTCTTCTCCATCACTCCCCACTTGATTTTTTTTAATTTATTCACTTGAAAGCAGAGAGAGAGAGAGAGAGAGAGAGAGAGAGAATGGGTGTGCCAGGGCCTCCAGCTACTGCAAATGAATTCCAGATACATGCACCACTTTGTGCATCTGGCTTTACATGGGTACTGAGAATTGAACCCGTGTCGTTAGGCTTTGCAGGCAAGTGTCTTAACCACTGAGCTATCTCTCCAGCCTCCCTCACCCTACACACACTTTATTTATTGAGGCAGTGTCTCTCACCTGAGTCCAGAGCTTGCAGATTCAGCTAGTCTAGCTAGCAGCTTGCCCCAGGGGTTCCCTGTCTCTGCCTCCCGAGCACTGGGATTATAGGTCCACCTGGCATTTTCATGGATGCTCCATACCTTATGCTTACACAGCAGATGCGTTATCCACAGAGCCATTTCTCTATCCCCAAACAAATCTTTCTGGATGTTTCTTTTTTTTCTGTTAAGCTTTTCTCAGATTCTCAGATGGAATATAGATCTTAACAACAACAAAAAATAAGTTGAAGCACTAACTTCAGATTTCTCCTGAATTGTGCTTCTCAGAGCAAATAGTTTTCTTGCTGCCAAGGCCTAGGGGATATCACACAGATATTCAAAGAATGCTGAGCCTGAGCTCATTAGAAGTTTGGCAGGAGGACTGGCACCCAGAGGGCCAAAACCTTCCTTTCTAAAGACCAAGAGGCAGTTCACATGGATAGGTTTCTCTCTTGCACTATAATGCCACTGGGGACTTCCCATAAAAGACATCAGAATGGGAGGCTGGGCTCTGACCAAGGGGATGAAACTTTGCAAGTCAGCTTATCAGAAAAGATGACAATGGAATAGAAAAAGAAAAAAAAATCAGCACGGAACCTAGGTCGCTAGGCTTCGCAGGCAAGTGCATTAACCACTGAGCCATCTCTCTAGCCTTGGGTAGCATTTTAAAAAATTATTTATTGGCAAGCAGAGAGAGAGAATGAGAATATGGACACGTCAGGGCCTCTGCCCATTTTGTGCATCTGGCATCCAGTAAGGGAATGGCAGGTGTGTGTGAAGAGGGCTATTTCTTTTCCATCTCAGCTGAATCTGGGGCAAGGAAGAGACAATTTAAGGGTATTTAATTAAGGGGGGGCAAGCTCTTGTATTCTTTCAGAATTCTCAGATTATTCCCAGAGCCTGAAGCTAGGATAATACATTGAAAGAAACTCAGGTTCCCCAGTCTAGAGGACTTTAGGAACTATCCATTTACATAGACTAGGTTGGGGAGGGCAGTTAACAACCTAAGGAGTCTGTCCATCACAAAAAGAAAAATCCTTTCTGTGTCTGGATGAGGTAGGAGATGTAGATCACCAGGGCGCCTGCATGTCCCAGAGTAGGTCTCCACCCCTTACATCCACAAGCGCAGCCCCAACCAACACAAGCATGCTTTTCTAGTAACATCTGAGAGCCACACCATCAATTTCATGTCAATCACCGCAGACCTCAACAGCCTAGCTGAGCTGCTGGCCAGGAACACAGCAGCCCCTTCATTACCTGACCCAGCTTCTCGGGAAACTGAGCCCCGCCACAGAACGCCTCCCAGGCCACTTATTCAAGGCCATGAGGGCAACTGTGGGCTTTTCAGGTAAATGGGTGTGTCTATGACCAAGGCCAAGTGCATGCCAAGATAACCCTTCGGTTTGGATACTTGGAGCTGGTTAGTTTTTTGTCCTCTGTACTGTCTCCATGAGTCTCTCATTAGAAATCATGGACAAGGTCTCAAGTCAAGAAATCCTCACCTGGGCTGGAGAGATGGCTCAGCGGTTAAGGCACTTGCCTCCAGTGCCTAAGGCCCTGGGTTCAATTCCCCAGGACCCACATAAGCCAGACCCACAAGGTGGTGGCCCTGGTGCTCTCTCTCCCTCTCTCTCTCTCTTTCTCTGATCTCTCTGCTTGAAAAATGAATAAATAAAAAAATTTAAAAAAAAAAAAAAAAGAAATCCTCACCTGTAGCCACAGCTTGTAGGTCTGGTTCTCAAAGTGAGGTCCCTGGACTTGCAACATCAGTGTCCCCTGGGTATTTGTTAGAAATGCACATTCTCGAGGTTGGAGAGATGGCTCAGAGGTTAAGGTGCTTGCCTGCAAAGCCTAAGGACTTGGGTTCGATTCCCCAGTAGCCATGTAAAGCCAGATGCTCTCTCTCTCTAATACTTTTAAAAAATAAGAATACTTTTTAAAAAGTGCCTTTCCAGAAATAAATATTCTCAAGTCCCCAGACCCCAGTGTCTTAGAAAGCCTTCCAGATAATTCTGGACGATTGGCTCATAGCTTGAGCTGTATGTCAGACTAGATTGCAAGGACAGCTCAAATAATTCAGACCAAATACATGAGAAAATCAGAGATGTCTTCAGGGCCAGCTGCTAAACTCTGGTGCCTTGTGAGAATTAGGAGGGGGGAAAAGCTCCCCTCTCTAAACAAATGAATTGGAAAAGGCACCCCTTCAGGACATACTGTCTTTGAGGCTGTTTTGGCCCCATTCACCTCCCAATGTGTTCATATAGTACACACACACACACACACACACACACACACACACACACACACACACACACACACACACTGTACACCCTTATGCACCGTCGCACCGTCCATGGCGGCCCCGGCTGTCTTCCTCTCTAATTAGACTCTCCACCTCCAGTAGTGCTTAATTCTGAGTAAAAAAGAGACATTGTAGACGATGGTAAGTTTTTCTCGCCCAAGGATTAATTTTGCATTTTTTTCTCAGTTCTAGCATTGGGCTGTCACGAAGTTATTTCCCTAAACAGATTTTCTTCTGCTCATGTTCATTGTAAAGTACAACCATTTCCATGTTGGAGGAGTTGAGTTTGTCTTCCAAAGCCCTGATCGGTCTTTATCCCTGAGCCTGAGTCTCTCGGCATGATTAGAACACTAATCAAAGAAGCAACATCAACGTGTCTCAGGAGATGGGGTGAGAGGGGAAGTGGATAAAAATAGACAACCCAGCTTCACAAAAACATGGTTTTGCTTCTTAAGTATGAAAGTGTTTTCAGAAAGGAACACTGAAGGTTGCCACAGGGGCCCTATGACTGAGGGGAGACCTCAAAAATATCTTTGAAAACCCGACTCTTCCCAAAATGTTTGAGGGAAGGAGAGTTTGGGCTGATCTACATGAAAGTGACTTCGAAGTCAGCTAGAGTCCCTGGAGCCGGCGGTGCAGACGAGGCAAAGCTCAGGTGGAGATACAGCTGGGTGAATTTATCAGGCCAGCATTCCAATGGCTCCAAGTTTCTCAGACTATGACCTTGAGTGTCAGGACTTCTACGAAACATTTTATGTGTGTGCTCTTGTGTTTATTTTCCTAAGGACAGAGCTCATAACTTCCCATCAGATCTCTAAGGAATCTGTAAAGCCTTCTCTTGTCCACACTCTAACTCCAATTAAAATGAGAGGAAAGCCAGGCATGGTGGTGCATGCCTATAACCCCAGCACTCAGGAGGCAGAGGCAGGAGGATCACCACAAATGTGAGGCTAGCCAGGGATACATAGCAAGTCATAGGCCAGCCAAGGCTACATACAAAGATTTTTTTTCTTTTTTTTTGGTTTTTCGAGGTAGGGTCTTGCTCTAGTCCAGGCTGACCTGGAATTCACCCTGTAGTCTCAGGCTGGCCTTGAACTCATGGCAATCCTCCTACCTCTCCTCCCAAGTGTTGGGATTAAAGGCGTGCGCCACCACGCCCAGCATATGAAGATTTTATCTCAGGAAACAAAACAAAAAGAATGCAGGGGATAAAAATCACAGCTGTAGATTACAGTTCTAGATATTACTGATCTGTCTGATTTATGGGGAGGGTTTGTACCAAGTCTTGATTTCAATACAAAGAATAGAAGGCTCAGTGTGGTGGCGCACGCCTTTAATCCCAGCACTAGGGGAGGCAGAGGTAGGAGGATAGATGTGAGTTTGAGGCCATCCTGACTACAGAGTGAATTCCAGGTCAGCTTGGGCTAGAGTGAGACACTACCTTGAAAAAAAAAAAGAAAGTAAGTAAGGATGGAGCTGGAGAGCTGGTTTAGTGATTAAAGGTGCTTGCTTACAAAGCTTGCTGGGTTTAATTTCCCAGGCACCCAAGTAAGCTGGATGGGCATTTATTTGGAGCAACTAGAGACCCACATGCACACACTTGTGCAAATCTATAAATAATTTTTAAAAAAAGAAAGTAGAGACACCCTAAGCCTTTTGTAACAAACATATGTTGAAATGTAATTATTCTAAAGGTGCTTGTTTGCAAACCTGATGACCCAAGTTAGATCCTCCCCAGCAGCCTTGTAAAGCTGGATGCAAAGTGGGACATGCATCTGTGCTCCTAACACACCTGCAGCAATGGGAGGAGAAGCCAGGAAAATATCAAAACTCACTGGCCAGCTAGTCTGGCGAATGCAGCTATATGCAGTGGCAAAACAAGAGAGATTCTGTTTCAAAAAAGGTAGAAGTAGGGAACGGGCCTTGAAGTTGTCTTGACCTCTCTACACAAGCCACATACACACATTTAAAAAAGAAAAAGGGGGCTGGAGAGGTTGCTCAGTGGCTAAACGCACTTGTTTGCAAAGCCTGATGGCCAGGGTTCAATTCCATAGTATCCCCATAAAGTCAGATGCGCAAAGTGGCACATGTGTCTGGAATTTGTTTGCAATGGCAGGAGGCCCTAGCACACCTATATTCTCTCTCTCTCTCTTTCTCTCCCCCTTATCTCTCTCTCTCAAATAAGTATATAAAACATTTAAAAGAAAGTAAAGTGTAATGTGCCATTGAGCAGGTCATTGAATTAGAATATGACATTTTTCTTTTTGACGTCTTAGCGCCTGCATCAGCACAATCCACTAAAGGGAATTCATGCCAGCAAGAGCTTTGCTCCAAGGCATCCATACTTCTCAGTATGCTCAACTGACTGATATCTCAAAGGTCGTTCAGTTATATGATCATTCCCTCTCCTCCTCCTTTTCCTCTTCTTCCTCCTCTTCCTCCTCCTATGAAATGAACCTTCCTGCCAGGCATAGTGGCTCACACCTATAATCCCCAACACTCTGGAGGATGAGGTTGGAGGAAGGCTATAAGTTCAAGGCCAGTCTGGGCTACAAAGTGAGTTCAAGTTAACCTGGAATGACTTTTTGAGACCCTGCCTCAAAAAAAGAAAAAAAGGAATGAATCTTCCCACCTGTAATAAAATTACAGAAGGGCTAGAGAGATGGTTGGTTGGATAAAGCGCTTACCACAGAAGTGCTGGAGGGCTGGAGTCTGGATCCCAACCACGAACATAAACATAAATGCTTCGGGGATGTGACATCCATCTGTAATCCCAGCACTTGGGGAGTGGAGATCAGAGAGGCCATCTGGCTACTAGTCTAGCTGAATAGGTGAGCTCTGAGTTTAGGGAGAGACCCTGAACCAATAAATAAAGAAGAGAGTGATTGAGGAAGATACCAACTTCAATCTTTGACCCTTGCATGCACATATGCTCATGTGTACCCACATCCGTATCTACACTCACACCCATACGTTGTGTGGGTGGTAACACATGTAATTCATTGAATTACTGGAGGGCTGGAGTTTGGGTCCCAGCCATAAGCAACAATGCATGCCTCAATCTCCTAAAATCTCCTAACAGTGGCCCCTAGGAGAAGCAATAGGTCAAAGAAGCCTAAAGGATTTGAATATG
>PVHP010043497.1:0-14496 GCA_004024765.1 Zapus hudsonius
TTGTTGGAGAGCAGAGAGGGTGAGCAAGTGCCTTCTTTTATAGAAGAACAAGGGTAAAAGATGAGTACTGAGAGTTTCCAGGATTGGCCTGCTGATGAATAATATGTAGACAGAAGAAAACACAGGAAATAGGCCTGCTGTAATGACTGTGGTCAAGGTAACTTGAGAAATTCTTGGCCCTCCTCTCCCTAAGAAGGATGCAGTTAAACAGACAGAGTTTGATGGGATATAAAGGCTTCAAGGTCAAGGTCTTCTCCATGTAAGGAAATATTATGTATTATGAAAACCTTAAGTGTTTCAAGCAGGACTGTGTGTGTGAAATTAAGAATCACACCATTACAGAAGTATTACAAGGTCATTAAGGATAATTATAGAATGTTTCTAAAAAGGAAAAAAATGCCATGCAATGTGCAGTCCTCCAAACAAAATTACTCTTTAATGCATTCTCTTTAATGTGTTTTTAATACAGTTCTTTTTTTCAGATTTGTGATTGTATCACATATAAAATTTGCACTTTTAAAATTCTTATATATAATACACAATGTCACTCTATAATGTTTGTGATCATCCTAATAGTTAAATAATATTCCATTTGAAGATAATTATGTATTTGAGTCTATATGCTATGGTATACCTCTTAACTAATTAAAATAATTTGCTATATAAGTTTATATTAACATTTTCTAAGTATTGGATACTATGCTTAAAAACACAGATATTAGATTCCAGTAAACAGGAGTCAAATATACTTCCTCAATATTTGAAAAAAAAAATTGAAAAGTTAGTTTTACAACATTTCCATATCATCAGCAGCTGAAAATTAAGATGATAATAATACCCCCTTTTAGTTTTACATAGTTAAATATGTACAAAATAGCAACATGCCTACCATAAACTTAATGCTTGAAAACATTAATAATTATTATTAAATTTATTTTCCTAGAGTAGAAAATATATTTTCTCTAAAGTATATAATAGTTTATATTTCTTGGTACTTATTGCAAAAGTATATCTCCAAGACTTAGCTAATAATTATCAAATATATGAGTGAAAATATTCTTAAGATTTTGTTCTATGTTTAGGAAATAGTGAAAAGTATGCTATAGATTACTTTTAGAGGCTGTGTGTAGGAAGAATTCATTTTATATAACATGGGTCCAATTTTTTTAAAGGAATCCTTACAACAACCATCTTATTTTGTAAGTTTTGCCAAGTTTGAAAAATATAGAAATGGTATTTGCTGCCAGGTCTACTCAAAATGAGCTTGGGTGGTACAAGGGGGAGTTAGACATCCTTTGGCTCCTGTGTTGGGATAAGAACTTCAGGCTGGACTCAAACTCAACCCATCTTCCTGCCTCAGCCACCGGAGTGCTCAGCCTAAAGGCATATGATACTTTATCAGACCATGTAACTATTTCATTAGGAAACTTAAAAGTATTTAGAGGAAATCAATACATAACACACACACACATTTAATTTTTGAAGACAAATTTGCTTTGGAAGCAAAGCATAACAACTTTATGTTTTTTTTTTTTTCCTTTGGAAGCAAAGTATAACAAAACATAAACTGCCATATGCCTCTTTCTCCTCCCTTATGAATCCTTGTTGTTTCTGCAGTATCTTAACTCTGGCCAGATTTTCAGGGTTGGAAGCTAGTCTGAGGGAATGAGAAGCTGACCTTTTCTGGGTTCATAGATGCCTTTCTCTAGATATGGTCATGGAAGAGGACTGTGTTTCAGCTCTGTCATTTGATATGACAATGACTTCTGTGATACCACCTTTAAAATGTTTCTTTGTGAAATAGGAATAACAATTATATCATGCAGCAAGAGAGACATTGTCCACATAAGAGAGTTTAGGAGGTACTGATAGTTTCATGGCTGTTGTTATTTTATGACACCAACCATTTCCTTTCCCATGAGTGAAATCACTGCCAAGCCAGTACTTGAAATTTTAGAAATCAAGGCTAACAAAAGCTCTCACTAAACCTTCCTTCTTTGGTTATTTATGAAACAAGTACATTTTCAGTTAAAGGACAAGTTCTGAACAACATATGAAATGTTATTCTTTCACTAACTGAGATATTTATCTGATATACAAAATAGATGAAGAACTTGCCCACCAGGAACTTATCTATAAGGCTCCCTCGTGAAATCTGGGCCAACACTGCAGAGAGAAGATCACGTAGTCTCTGTCTTCAGTGAGCTGCACAGCAATGTCTAAATATCACTAAATGAAGAGAGATCTGAAAAGATAGGTGGACATGAGAAAAATGACATGGGTGTACATGAACATGACTGGAAAGCTAATACAAAATAATCTGGTTTGGGGAACTCTAGAGGTTTTTTGCATAATTTTGCACATTTCTAATGTTTCCAACTTTTTATAAAATAAAAATACTCAATGAGGATATTTGGGAATTGAAAAATGTGAGCACTTTTATTTTAACCTCATCACACCACACACACACACACACACACACACACACACACACACACACAAAGAGACACACACAGATAGATATGCATTATATATTTCTTCCCACCGTAGTATAGTTCCCTGCCTTAATGGATTATATCCTCAAACCATAAGTCAAAACCAACCCTCCCTTTCTTAAGTTGCTTTTTCCAGGTATTTCCATTTGCAGCAACTAGGAAAGTAACTAATACAGATAATGATTATTTAAAATAAATTAATGTGCCCTGTGAGTCACCTTGGTAATCCAAGATTACTTTTGAGTGTTTTACTTATTGGTTTATACATACTCTATTTGCATTCTGTTTAATAGGCCGTATTGAGTACAACTTGGAAAGAGAGTTTGGGGCTTGTGTGTCTGGATGAAGCATGAATTAATAAAGTGACTCATTTCCGACACAGAGAAAGTGCTCAGCTCTTCACAGTGAACAAAACAATGTTCACAATAGATCTTTCAGAAGAAAATAATTTATTCTATTTCTATTCTAATAAAAGTTTTAATTAGAATCAGCTGCATATTTCATCTATTGGTTTTACAAATGTGCTGATTTAAAACAAGATTATTTCCTTTATTTTGCTAATTTCCTTTATTGGATAATCTTCACTTTTTTGTATATGATATGATGTTAGGTTGAGCATGTTTAGAAAGTTTGATGTTTCTTTAAGTAAAAAAAAATCTACTATTATTTCATTTTATGCCTTCAGTTTTATTTCATTATTATATTGAATTCTTAATAAAATCTGTTATTTGATATTACAGAATTATCCCAAGTATTATGTATAACTCATCTGTAAAGCATTTTTCATCTTTAGATCTTTAAATATTTTAATCTATTGATTTGTCTTCAAAAACTTTCATTGAATTACAATACTAGGCTGCTTTTATCTGCAAGTAATATATTATTCTAACTCCTGGGATACATACCTGAAACTGCTAGTTTGAAAAGCTATATAAACTGTTTCTTTGTCTGCCTACAGATACCTATGATAAAGTTTAATTTTTAAATTATGTAGATTATGTAGATTAAAATTGCTAACGGTAAATGGAAAATTTGTCAAGAAGATACTATATCAAATTTGGTAATGTCATTAATCTTACACTTTGTTACATGATGGTAACTTGACCACAAGTTCTGGTACTTCATCTGGCTACGGTGTGAATGGTGAGTGGGTAATCTGTACACCATTTACACACTGGACAAATGCTTCATTCAAAGTTTTAGTAGGAGAAAAAAAATGGCTTAATGTCTTACCTGAAATCCCTCCTTTGGGTAACAGAGATCTCTTCTGAGATGATTAAATGACCCACATCAGGGATTTGGCATTAGCACATACTTTTGCTGCTATTATAAGGAACATTCAGTTTGAGGACTGTTAGGGCCCATCCCCAGTGAAGTACCAATTTGTTGGTAGAAAAGAGAGAATGCGCCCTCTCGATGTTAGTGTAGTTAGTATTCAGTCTTCTAGTGTGAACTACCTATAATTGACTGCTACAGGGAAAGTTCCAGGTTGATCTCAAGCTACAGTTCAGATGGGCAGGGAATGTACAGAGATAAGGGCTCTTTTGCACAAAGTTTATTGATTAAAATAATAGATACTAGAATTTTAGGAAAATACCATAAGAAAGATAATATGATTTTGAAAAATGTCTGTAATCTATAAATTTGCTATTAAATAAAAAAGCTAATAAATATTAACATATTTAATGAAATTTTAAATGAAAGCAAACCTAACTGCTATTGGACTTTGTTTTGAGAGAGATGATTTCATTAGGTGGAGTTTTCTAAAGAAGAGAAAACCTTATAGTACCCACCAAATTATATAGCACTTTATACTTTGCAAAAATTCAAAAGGTAGAATTTTAAGATTCATACATTTGAACACATAGTTATATATTACTAAAATAATATAATTACACTTACAAGTACTACTTCCTAAGCACAGCTTTAAATGAAAAATATATCAACTTTTCAGCAGTCCTCCCTTTCTTATGCTAATCAAAAGTACACAAGTGAGCTTAAATGAATGAGCAACCAAAACTATGTGACTATACCACATAAATAAAAACATCAAAATTGTTATTCGCACTAAAATTTTTCTTCAAATTTATATGATGGAAACTATTTTATTGGACTATTATTCTCACATGTATTCAGTTTAATCAGTAGAATATTTGTTAGTACAGAATTTAAATATTTTTCCTAAATAAATATATATGGCTTATAAGTATTTGGAAGACATCACTGTGAAATTTTCTATAGTTACTGAGAGTTTAAAGGACATAATTTTTAACAGTTAACAAGAAATTGGTATAGAGCTAGTTGTATGTGAATGAGTGCTAATGCCTTCATGTCCCAGTAATTTCTCATCAGTAAGGTGACTTTGCTCTGCAGGCAAACCAACTATTGAGAGAACTCCCTAGTAGTTCTGAGCAGGTCATCGCTTCAGTGATCTGAGCACTGAGCGGTATAGTTTAATCAGTGCATTCTGTGCTTGGGGAAAACATCCCAAGTCGGATCTCCCTTTAGTGTAGCATGTCCTCATTGCAAAACTCAATTAAGAATTTTGGAAATTGATGTATCTGAAGAGATGGTTCACTGCTCAAGTAAGCTTCTTGCCCAAGCATCTGGGGCCTGTGGGGACCTGCGACCACCCGAGTTTGAATTGCCACAACCCACATTAAACAGCTGGGTATGGCCATGCACGTCTGTAACTAGAACCCTGTAAGGGAACAGGGACCAGGGAATTGTTGGATCTTTTGGGGCAGGAATCAACATGCTCTGGAGTCAATGCAAAAGGCAGACAGACACTCTAGCTCAAATGAGAACTGGAGAAGAGCAATGGAGTAAAGCATCTGCTTTTACTCAAGATAGCATATACCCCACCACAAGCAAGCTCACAGGGCCCCATGTGGGAACATGAGTGTATGTATACACCACACACACACACACACACACACACACACACACACACACACACAAACACACAAACACACACAAAGCAATAAGAATTTTAGATATTTGGAATTATTCTTTTAACTTGCTCTATCCTTTAAAGATTAACATGCCATTGTCTTTGGAATAAATATATTTCTGAGACAACACAAACAATTTTTACACACACACAAACACACACACACACACACATACACACACACAGGTTTCCATGACATTTATTCACAGGAATGAGAGCTTCTCCCTGAAATCTTACCAAAATGGTTTGAAATTAGATGAATCAGGACAATATGAAGAACTGAAATAATCATTTTAGTTTGGTTACAATGTGGTTTTTTTTGAAACATTTATTCCCACCAAAACTTTTTCAAGTCTCCTAAAGTTCCTACAGTACTAATTGCCCTTCTGGCAAGAAGTAAAATAACAACTGAGGATGGAAATAGAAATTCTGATAAGAACTGTTTTTTCCTAACTGCCTTTCACTGTTGTAGCTCTTAGAAAAATTATTTCAAGTTCTCAAAATTTTCCATTGGACTCACTCCATGATTTTATAAAATAGACCAAGTTCCAGTGTGTTCACGCTGAACACGAAGGTGGGTGGAGTATAGGGTCAAATGTTTATTATGGGGATGTTTTATGATTATTATTGATTTTCTTGAAAATGGCTATTCAGGAATTTACTATGTTGCCCAGGGTGGACTCACATTCATCACAATCCTCTTGTTTCCTCTTCCCAGATTGTAGGATTGGAGGGATGAACCATTGTGTACTCTCAATATAATTTTTCAATATATATATATATATATATATATATATATATATATATATATATATATTTAAACCAGGGGCTTAAATAAATATTATACAAATGCTACTTAGCCACATTCCAGTCCCAGCCCACTGATTGAGGATACCATTCTTTCTTCTATAAATATTAGTATCGTTGCCAAAATAAATTGGCTACATGGATTGAATTTTATACTTTCAATTCTATTTCATTGTTCTATGTTTCTCTTTTATGCTAGGACTATACTGTTTTGACTTCTATATATTTATATTTTGTTATGATACTTCCAACTTTTTTTTTAACTAAAGATTACTTTGGCTACTAAGCTTCTTTTGTGGTTCTATATACACTTTAGAATTATTTTATATTTTTTTAAGAATGTTGAATAATTCCATTTGTATTTCGATAGGTATTGCATTGAATCTGTAAATTGTTTTAGATAGAATGGACATTCTAACCGTATCAATTCTTGAAATTCATGAATCCATGAGGGATGTCATTCCATTCCATGGTGTATTCTTCTATTTCTTTATAATTTTCATCTTAGAGACCCTTAATTCCTTATGAACTTATGAATTTATGTCTAGAGGGTTTTTGTGTTGGTAATAGTGTAAACTGAAGTATTTACTTGATTTTTTCAGCAAATTAATTACTACTATAAGAAAACACTATGATGTTGATTGTACCATTCTATAACATTACTGAACAAGTTTATGGATTCTTAACATTATTTGGTTGATTTTTAAATTATTATCCAGTTCCACCCCCCTTTGTGTGTTGTTACTGAGGGGGGCCATGTCTCTAGATTTCTCCCCCACCATGGCTCTTACAATCTTTCCGCCTATTCTTCTGCTCAGTTTCCTGAGTCATGGTGGCTGAGTATTAAGGCTGCTTTATTGTTGAGGTCTTAGGGAGTCTCTGTACTTCTGCTTTAGGTTGTGTTGAAAATCGTTGGTGTCTGTCTCAATGGCTTATCCTGTGTTGACTGATTGGCTGTGGTTATAGGTCTCTTGCTTATTCCACCATAAGCCTCTGCGGAGTTCTATATGGATCATTCATGGACGATCTGGTGTGGTTCATCTCTTGCCAGGATGTCAGCTATAGGCCTCGAGCTCTTTGGTAGGGTTGGAAAGACCACAGCTCTCTTGCTGCCTTCGTGCTTGTTCTCTATTCCTTTCCTGGGGTCTGTTGATTTTTTTTTTTATGTGTAAGATAGTATCATCTGCAATCAGGATTACTCACACTCCTTCCTTTCTGACATGGAAGTTCTTGATTTCTTTTCCTAGACTGATTGCTCTTAGCAAGACTTCCAGCACTATATTCAGTGTGGTGAAAGACTTCTCTATCTTGATTGAGATTTTATTGATCCCACACTCAGATTTTTCTCATTCACTCTGAGTTATTTAAGGCCTTTATTATGTTAAGGTACTGTATCTAATTTAAGAACTTATGTAATGAAGGGATGATGGATTTTATAGAACATTTTCATCATCTAATATGGGTTTTGTCATTCATTCCATGAACACCGTATATTAAAATTATTGATTTGCATGTTTTGAGCCATCTTTGCATTCCTAAAATTAATCCTAAATTATCATGTGTATTATCTTTTGGATGCAATGTTGGATTCAATGTGCTTACCCTTTATTGAATATGTTTGTGTTTTTTTCATGAAATCTTTGGTTTTCGTGTGTGTGCGCATGTGCAGCATGTGTGTGTTTGTGTGTGTTAGTGTCTATGTCTGGTTCTACAATCAGAGTTATGCTAGGCTTTTCTTCCTTAGGAGAATTGTTATTGCTGATGTGATTTTGCTACAAGGTATTTTATTTCTTCATGGGTCACTTTTAGTAGGATTTTCTTTGTGTAGAAATGTATCCCTTTTCTATGTTTTCTATTTTGTTGTTCCCACTATTATATCTGGTATTGAGTGCAATACACTAAATATATGTAAACGCAATAAGTAGTTGAGGGAAGGTAGGAAGAGATAAAAATGAGGGGCATCAAAAGTTATGCAAACTAAAAACAAAAAACAAAGCGTACAAACAAAATGAAGGCTATACATAATAATAGGGATTTATTTAATTTCAAACATAAATATCCTATGAAAATTAGTTTTCTTATGTGCTTTCATGATTTTCAAAGCCTTTTGCTCTTCTTGGTCCATTTCATGATTACAGATCAGAATGTGGAAGGAGCAAATGATGAATACTTTATTCTCTAATTCTCTGAAATACACTTGTGTCTGAAACTATTTCTTTCTTCAATTCCAAAAAAATTTACTTTCTCCACATGCAATAAATATAGCTGAATTATTTTTGTTTTTGGAATTTCAGCAGTATTAAATGTAAGAAACATTTCTTTATAGGGTTCAATATTTTAATATATTTTTGCTTTATTATGAGTTTTACAACTTAAAATATCTTGACTTTTTGCAGGACTTATATATGAGGAATACAAATACTACCCCAAACTCATTGGAGAAAAAATTGGCTAATATTCTCTGAAAATTATTAATAAATTCTAACTAGTAATAGTACCAACAATACTGGTAAAATGACACAGGAGCCAAGGGGTAACTAAGAGCCTTTCTAAATAACTCTAAAACTTGTATGAAACATATGATCAAATGCAAAATAGATAATTTAAATAAAATTAAGTTCAAGATTATTCACACATATTACTTATTTAGGCCTTCTGATAGTCAGTATAATGAAGTTATCAAATGGAATGTAAGCATACTTTATTTTGTATATATTTTTATCACTTTTTTCTTTTCCAGGCTCCTATTTTCCTAATATTATCTTTATTTTTTTAAGTCCAATGTTCACGAAATATTGATAGCCATGTTCCTAGTAAAGGGTAGGCAATTATGTTAGAGAATTAATTATATTCCTCATATGAAGTAAAGCAAAAAGAAAATTCTTCATTTAATTTCTATTTGTCAAAACATTGCAAACATGAGTGGAGTTGGAGGTGGAGGTAATACTTGTATTATTCCCAATTCTGAAATATTACCATTATTTCCTTCCTACTTAGTTAATCTGTATGGCTCAACTCAGTGAGTAAAAATAAAACAGAAATGAGTGTATTACATGCAGCTATTACTTAGACAAACATAGGGCTATCAAACTATTCAAAGGAAAATACTTTTTGTAGTTTAATCTGAATAAAACAGAAATTATTCTATTTAGTAAAATAAATGAACTATTTGAAGATAATTTTAGCTTATCCAGTTAATTAGCTGCAGTTGAAAATTCCCCTGATATTCCATTTATAAATAACAGCATCTATTGACAACTAAGGACTAATGTCTACTACTACCACGAATAGCAATGTAACAATAACCTATATTTTGTTCCTTCTAGAGTTCAGTTTTACTTACTCTCAGTCAATAGGTATTTCAATCTTAGTAAAACATATACCTTTAAAATAACTGACAGTTATATGAACATAAATAACTTATGTGATCCACTTAAAATTTGTTTACAGACAATAAAGATATATATATTTATGGATCAAATTCATATCTACAAAGAAACATTTTTTTCTGCTTGTCTTTGTGTTAAATCCTAGAGAATGGAAAGATGAAATGCTTTTCAGTAATACTTTTCTTGGTTCTCAGCGTCAGAATAGGAACATTATTATGCATTCAATGGATGAACTCATAGAACCTTATGAGAGCAGTTAGATAGTCGAAGCAAGTGATAGCTGGAAAATGACATGAGAACCTAGATAGGACGTGCA
Source organism: Zapus hudsonius (assembly GCA_004024765.1). NCBI lineage: Eukaryota > Metazoa > Chordata > Mammalia > Rodentia > Dipodidae > Zapus > Zapus hudsonius. The sequence continues at coordinate 9,961 of PVHP010043497.1, forward strand.
CTGGATAGCCTATGATGAGATTTTCAGCTATGTTTCATGGAAAGAAGCTGATTATGTTGTAGAACACACAGAGGTGGTTCTCTAATTGTGTCAATGTCCTAAGCATGCTGTAAACATGGTACTGGGAGATGTCCATAGTTAGTGAGTATGTGTGACCGGTTTCAAGGAGTGGAGTAGAGTTTGCAAATGAGAGAAAGAATTGTGAAATCCAAACAAGCTGATCAGATTTTAAGAAAAACCTCAAATATTAAGAGGATGAACTATGGTAAAATCGGGGTGTGAAAAGTGATTGATGATACAGTGGAAACCAGTGGTAGGTTTAAGCAGGAGTCCACAGATCATGGCTAATGTCACTGAATGTGAGGCTAAGACGGATATTTCTCATATTGGTTTCCACATTAGCAAGCCTTAAAGGTGCTGTGCATGGGAAGCCCATCTCAATGACAGTAGCAGATAGGCTTATTCCATTAACATTGGGACACTAGGTGTTTTAGTACTTCTGGTTCTAACAGATGTTTGTATAAAATGAAGTCAGAAAAGCAGAATGGAATCTACTTATGTGATTCCTATAAGTGCCTTCACTCAAATGTTTAAGACAGCCTAAAATTTCTGCATCTCACCAAATGTCTTCTCTAAGTAAATTATTTCTCTAATATCAATGCTAATTATTTACATAGTTCCCATTTAGTATTCTGACTTTATATGAGATTTAAATAGTTATTCAAAAATAATATCAACACTATTTCAACATCTATATAAAGTATAAATATATGTTTCTATAGATGTGTGGGTCAATTTCTATAATCATTTATCTGTAACTTTATTGTAATTAAAGATAAATATCTACTTTGAAAATATGCATTATAACTCTTTTCATTTCAAGGCAATGAATTGACTCTATACACACTTTCACTTTGTTTGAATTCTTAATCTTTCCAAATCAAGGAACCGTATTCAGCATTCATCCTATACATTTAGAATGGGTTTGTCAAAACCAAAGCTCTCCTGAAAAATTCTTTTGTTGGTGAACATTTATAAATTGAAATGTTTTCTGTTTGAGAAGTTCTGTTATTCCCATTTCATCTGCACATTGCAAGACTTATAGAAGGTTTTTAGAAGAAATTAATGGATCCTTAGTTTCACAGCTCTTTAAGCAGCAATCTTGCCACTTTTCTGGAACACCTAGTTTTTGAATGGTCTTAGAAAAGCTCTCCTGTCTTTCCCCCAAGTTGATCTTTCGTAGTTGTTGATAAATGTTCTTGGAGTTGAATGAATTACAGTTATTTTCCAGGTTGTAATTACTCCTCAAACCTGTTATATTGTAGCCAGCAAGTGTGTTAGCCCATTAAGGCATAGTTAATTGTATACTTGGTAGAGCCAGCTTTTGGGTGTTTCACTTGGAAGCAGGAATAGTCTGGGAGCCACTCAAATGGCCTGGTTCTGCCTTACAAGTATGTTTGTGACACTTCAATCCATCCTTTGTCTGTGTGCAAAGGAGCCACACAGCTGTTAATTGACAAGGTAAGTAATCTTCTTCTGATTATAGTAGTTAAAGGTTCTTCGCTAATGGATTTTACTTGTCACTTTTAATTCTTTTTAATCTTTTTCTAAATTCATTAGAATGGTTTTATCATTTGGATTGCCCTCCTGTTGGTTATTCTGATAGACTTAATGGGTTATTTTCAAACTCTGGCAATCCCTCAAAAATATAGTAGAGTGATGTTTAGATTCTTCAGGGAGTTCTTAAACATGATTATTTTTCCAACCCATTTTTCCTCTTTTACACTTTACATTTTTGCAAATCAAGTATTTTGCATTTTCTAAATGCCCTGAGCAAGCTTCTGCTTTAATCTTCCATGACTTAATCTACTGACTAAATATGAGATATTTGGTGAGGCAGTGAGGAGTCTGTTATCATTTCCTGTTCTGCTTGCTTGCTGTGATTTGAAAAAAAAAGTCACAATCAATAGGCTTTCGCTGTGTAGTTTCCCAAGAAATGATTCAGGTACTGACAAAAATATTTGCAAGTCTTTTTTAAGGTTTATTGATAGCATGAGGATGAGTGTGGGAACAGCTCATTATACATTTCATAATGTAGAAATCTAATTTCAGCTATCATTTATTCTACAAAGGTGCACTTTTAAATCCTGCATATGCTTTCCTACATATGTTCATGGGAATTTAGATACAACTTCATGCCTTGTGGTCATATCTCACTCCTCTGTAGTTAGTACATTTACCAAGCAGTTCTTTTATAGGACATACTCATTACTGGCTTTTGCAAGTTAAGATGTCAGGTGGAGATAATTTATCAATGTAAGGATGAGTATTTAAAACATGAAAATAAAAATAAAAAACACTGTAATAAGTCATAAAATGGAATGGACAGCCTTTTATGCTTAGTAAATCAAGGTAAATCTGTGCTACCTTGATTGCATACAATTGTGCCATTTAACAAACATATCTGGCAAACATTATTTGCTGGTGAACTATGTAGCAGATGGTAGAATTACAGGAAACAAAGTTTTTTTTTTATTTGTTTTGGCTTTTTAAAAAAAATTGATATCTTAATTATCCAAAATTAGATATATTGTATGAGCAAATATTATGTTGGTAGCCCCATTTCCTTCGTCTCTGTTCTCCATCCATGGGGTACCCTCATCATTGGGCATACTGGATCAGTCCATGGAGTAAGGGGCAATGAACAGCACAAGAGGTAGAGCTAGTCATCGTCCTGTGTGTCATTGCTGGGGGGGCAATGCTTCTGCTGGTAGTCTCCCCCACCATGGCTCTTACAATCTTTCTGCCCTCTCTTCCACTCAGTTCCCTGAGTCCTGTGCGGGAGTTTTAGGTCATCTTTATTGTTGAGATCTTAAGTGTCTCTGGATTATTGCTTGGGGTTGTGTTGGATATCACTGGTGTCTGTCTCAATAAGCTATTCTGGGTTACCTGACTTGCTGTGGTGATAGGTCTCTTGTTTATCACTCCACTTTCTCATAGGTTTCATTTGGGGCCTATACAATAGGTCAGGGGTAGTTCATCACTTGTTGGGATGTCAGCCCTTGTCCCATGTCTTGGTGGAATTGGGTTGACCATGACTCTCACTGCCTTATGAAAAATACAAACAGAGGAAGCAACGTTTTATAGAGTGCTTTTTCAACGTTTTCTAAATTGAGATCTACTGCATGGTTTTATCACAAGTTAATTCTGCCTAGAAGTTTATATGCAAGCAATTTGGCAATACAGTTGTAATGAAAATTAGTGTTTGTGAAAAACTGAATCCATGCCAAATTATTCTTTGTAGTATAGCAGAGATTTTCCTAACTGAAAGGAAGCACAATTTTCAAAGAACTCAGTGTGTTTATTGACTTTTTTGAATGTACAAGTGAAGTGCCAAGACAAAATTGATGCTTCAAATGGATTTCTTTTTTTTTTTGTAATGTTACTAAGAGTTTTAAAGTATACATATGAAAATAGGTAAGACAGTGATCACTTTCAATTTCTGGTTTGCCCTTAATTAAGTTGTACCAAGTGCTACTTGATACTAACTGAATCTAGTATGCATATGCATATACATGCATATATGTATATAATACATATAGTGGGATAGTGCTGAGTTTAAAATTTTGACTATACTAGACAACTGCTCTCTATCAATGGATAGATTCCCAACCCTTAGATTTAATTTTTTTTAATATGGTTCTCACTATATAGCTCAGGCTAGACTAGAACTCAGTGTAGCTTGGAATGGCATTAACCTCCATCCAAAGCTCTCTGTGTCAAGTGTTGGGATAGCAGGCATGTGTCACTGTATCTAACTTAAGTATTATATATTTTCTGATAATCAATATATGGGCTCAAATTCATACAGTACATTATTATCTAATCTCATAAATAAAATCTTCAATATACCTCAAACCCTTTCAGTAATTAGGTAGAAAACAAGTGAGTATCATCATTAATAAAAACAGACATAATGTCCAAATAAAATGAATAAATATTAGAGTTATTCAAACATGCAGATATGTTATGTTCAATTAAACAGTTTTGATAAATATTTCAATGTATTCATAGAGCCACAGAAAATAATTCAATCTATATTTAGTGGCTGCTAAATTTAAATAATTTTAGATTTAAGAGAAATTCCAACATAACAGATAGCATGGGCTCCAGGCATTCACTAGGAACATCCGTTTATGCTCGTCATCCGCAACACACACATATGTGGTCATTCCATATGTCTCCCTTTCTGAATGACTTTTGCTTTCTCCTTTTTTCCCACCACAATAACTATATATTCTAGAGTCTTCCCCACAACCTGGAAAATCCCAATTTTAAAAAAGATTATAAGGCTGGGGAATGGATCAATGCTTACAAAAAGTGTTTGTTGTACAACCCTGATGACCCAGTATAGATCCCCAGAACCTATGGAAAGTGAGATGCAGTAGTGCACATATAAATAATGCCAATGGATCTGCAGCAGGTGAAGCAGAATCAGGGAATCCCAGGTCACAGTCCAGCTAGTTTGCAATGGCA
>PVHP010043498.1:0-14508 GCA_004024765.1 Zapus hudsonius
ATAAACCCATTCCTCCACAAGCCGCCTTTGCTTGGGTTCTTTCTGCACAGCAACTAGAATGCTGACCGCAACAACTGTCATGGTTTGATCCAGGTGTCCCCCACAAACAAATGAATGTGTTCTGGGTAATCCATCTTCAGCTGATGGCAGTTCTGGAATTAAAACCTCACTAGAGCTGTGTTGTGGGGGGTCGGGCTTATGGGGTTATAAACCCTTGTCAGTGTTTGGCACACCTTCCTGCTGCTGTTTGCAGTGCTGTGGCGGAGGTGATGTCCACCCTCTGCTCATGCCATCATTTTCCCTGCCAGGATGGAGTCTCCCCTTGAGTCCATAAGCCTAATAAACCTCCACAAGCCGCTTTTGTTTGGGTTCTTTCTGCGCAGCAACTAGGATGCTGACTGCAACAACCCCCCCCCCACACACACACAGGCAAACAGTAAACTCACTCAAACTGCAAAACCCAGCAGGGAACTCCAGGTGGAGATTAGACTGTCTGATCTTTGTGTATCTCTGGCTGGAATTTCAGATCCACTCCAGAAACACTTTAGGGCTGGAGCCTAGGATCTACTCAAGGTGACACCTCCTCCAGCTAGGAGGCTTCAATAAACAAATTCCAAGCTTGAATAAACTCTTGAATCTATTGGGGGGATGTCTGTTCAAACGCCTACAATATCCTTTTCCGTTCTAGGAAGAACCCGGTTGGGGATACTGTCTCACACGTCAACGTTCCATCTCTGTAGATGCCTCTTGGTTGCTACAGTTTCTCAGACATGAAGGTTTGATGGCTTTGACATTTTCATGGTGGGCTGTCAAAATATTCTGTAAAATGTACCACAATTGGGATTCAATGATTTTCTCAAGATTAGACCTTGAGTCATGGGTTTGGGGTGAAAGACCACAGAGATGAAGTGCCCTTTATCACATCCAAAGGGACCTGTTGTCATCAGACTTTTCTCACTATGGCTGTTAACTTTGAACACCTGGCTGAAATAGTGTCTGTCCACCATCGTCCCTGTCACATGACTTTTTACCCTCTTCCTAAGGCCTTTAGAGGAAAATCACTCAACATAGCCCACATTTTAAGTGTGGGAAAGTTTAAGTCATTTTCAAGTCACCAGAAATTGCATTTTAGAGATAACCCCCTCAATGTTTACCTATAGCTTTGAGATTACTACATTAATTTTTTGGTGACCAGTCTTCTTGTAAGTTATTAGTACCCTGAAACAAGATTATTGGGAGAAAAAGAGAAGGATTAGAACTTGTTCTTTTATAAAATATTTTTTCTCCTTTCTCTGAGAGCAGTTGTAAAGTGCTCTTGTACTTAAGAAGTATATGGCTAAGGGCTGAGGAGATTGTAAATAGTTAAAGGCACTTGCTTTCAAAGTCCGATGGCCTGAGTTTGAAGCCCCAGTGGCCACACAACGCCAAATGCACAAAGTGGTGATGTGGCCTGAAGTTCGTTTGCAGTGGCAGGAGGCCCTGGCATGCCCATCCTCACTCTCTGTGTGTCTGCCTCTTTCTCTCTCTCAAATAAATAAACGAAAATGAAAAAAGAAGTGCATTGCTGAGGAGGAGATCTGGGTAAAAGGAGTGGTACATGTCTAATTCTAGCACTAGGGAGGCTGAGGCAGGAGAATATCAAGTTCAAGGCCAGCCTGGGCTATGTAGTAAGAACTTAACTAAGAAACAAACAAACAAACAACAACAAAAGTATAGAACAACACAATTCTCCCATGACTACTACCCTACAGCACAGTAAAATTAGTAATTATGTTAAAAGAGGAATGTCAGGTGTGGTGTTGCATGCCATTCATCCCAGCACTTGGGAGGCAAAGGTAGGAGGATCGCTGTGAGTTCAAGGCCAGCCTGGGACTACAGGGTAAATTCAAGGTCAGTGTGGACTAGAATGAGCACCTATCTTGAAAAAGAAAGAAAGAAAGAAATAGATAAGTAAATAAATAACAACTAAAGGAGGAAAGCGTGCTTCTGTTGAACTGTTTTAACAAAGGACTGGGGGGTACAGACAGCACTGTCCTTAGTTCTACTTACATGGATGGATTCGACATTCACGTTCGACAGTCTCTTTTTTAAAAACATTTTAATTTATGACAGAGAGAGAGAGAGAGAGAGAATGGGCATGCCAGGGACTCCTGCCACTGCAAATGAACTCCAGACACATGCGTCACTTTGTGCATCTGGCATCTGGCTTTGCTGGGGAATCAAACCTGGGCTGTCAGGCTTAGCAAGAAAGTGCCTTTAAACACGGAGCCATCTCTCCAGCCCCTCGTATTCCACAGCGGTCCAGGAATATATGTATCATAAAAGTTGACTGGGTTGGGGGGTGGCTCAGTATGAGAATGCTTGCCTAGAGCCCCTGAGACCCTTGTTTGATCCCTACGCCTGGAAAAAATAAAGTCCTCTCTGACAGATAATAGAGTTTACTCTCACCAAATGTTGGGTTTTTTTTTGTTTGTTTTGTTTCATTTAGTTTGCTTTATAACAACAGTAGTAATGCTATTTTGTTAAACATATTTTCTCTCCCACTTTTTCTTTTTTTTTTTTAAGCAGAGTCTCACTCTGCTGGAACTCACTCTATAGCCCAGGCTGACCTTGAACTCACAGCGATCTTCCTACCTCAGCCTCCCCAGTGTTGCTACCACACCTGACTTATTAAACATGTTAAACATGTTCTAATATAGCATAGTAGAAAGAATTTAAATGAGAAAGGTATTTGTTTAAAATTTGGCTGGTTCTGTTGACTTGTCACTTATTTAAACAAATATTTAGTGAATGCCAATTATGTGAGGATAGCTGGAAATTTGGGGGCTGAAGTATAATTCACATAAAAACAAATGCTTTACTAAATCACTTAAAGGAGCTGATGGTACTAGAGAAACGGACTTTATAAACAACAGAAGTAAACACAGGTTTCTTCATCCAAGCACATTTACATATTTATATTATGTAAACATATTTATTATACAAATATATTTATATTATATAAACAACTTTCTTTTTTTAAAAAAAGCCCATTTTGTGCTTTGCTCATACCATTATGCCTATATGTTTATTAGTTAATTTAGTTTATTAAATTTGGAAGAATTAAAATCTCTAGAGTTAATTTCCAAACAAGTGTTTAACTCTATGACACACTTTACACTTTCATATCTGAGACTACACCTGATAATTTTGGTTTGATTTTTTGTTTGTTTGTTTGTTTGCAAGTGTGTATAGTATGTGTATTGTGGTGTGTGTGTGTGTGTGTGTGTGTGTGTGTGTGTGTGTGTGGTGTGCATATGTGCATACAGATTGTGTTCCCCATGCAAGCTCACACAAGTGCATCTGAGTGCTTCCTTGAGACAGACTCTCTCTCTGAACCTGGAGATGACATTTTTTTTCTGGTCAGTAAGCCTCAGCAGTGCCTTCTCAGACCCTAATCTTGCATAGCAAGTGCTGGTACCTGCTGAGTGATGACTCCCTAGCCCCTGGCTTGGTTTTGTTACAATGATGAGAAGAGATTTTATCCACTGGTCATGCCAAAAAGGGAAGACACTGAGTTTAGCACCCTTATCTTTTCAAACATATGCAGTGTACATCCCCCTTAATGCTTCTGATGAAGAAAATTTTTCAGTGGAATAAGTTTGGTATCTAAAATGTCCTTCTCTATTATGATACAAGAACATATACTTCTGGCAATGATCATTCATTTAATAAACATGATAATTTTATTGTGAATTATTCATAATTAAATTAAAATTTAAGTATTATATCAGCAAACAATAAAAAAGAAAAAAATAATTCTTGGGCTGGGGACTGTAGCCCAGTGTGGTAAAGTGTTTGCCTAACCTGGGTTCAATCCGTGGCTCTATCGAAGTTTATTTCCATTTTCTTACAGGCCCTTCAATATCTGTCAAAATTATTTAATGAGCCGGGCGTGGTAGTGCTTGCCTTTAATCCCAGCACTCGGGAGGCAGAGGTAGGAGGATCACCATGAGTTCGAGGCCACCCTGAGACTACATGGTGAATTACAGGTCAGCCTGGGCTAGAGTGAAACCCTACCTCGAAAAACCAAAAAAAAAAATTATTTAATGAGTATAATCTTTGAGGCTTCCTGTTTTTCACTTTATATTTTTGAAATATTTTTCTATGTCCATCCATCACACATGTTCTCTGGTTACTTAGTAACCACAGAGCTGGTATTTTCATATTCCATCAGCTTCTATCATTGGAAATTTATTTTCATTCCAATTTTAGACCATATAATGCAGCTTTATGCACCTTTATTTTGAGATGCTTTCCAAAAATATCATTTTCTACTTTCAAATTATTTCCCAAAGATGTTTTAAAAAACAGGCTCACTTCATTGCTTGACATTGGATGAGCATTGTCAGTATTCTCCAAAGAGAACGTTGCTGAATGACAAAGCCTTGGCGATAAACGAACAAAGTCCCATTAACACCGAAGCAGTGAGTGTCCATTAGCGCTAGGCAGCAAATCAGACTGATTTCATATTTTCCTGGTAAATCATGTTTTTTGAAATTTTACTGTCTTAATACATTTGACATCCATCCATAGATGCTGTTGTTAAAGCAGAAACCCTCTGTGGGCTGTGAGCAACCCACGAATCTAGACTAGATCTGCTATTCTCTTTCCCTCTTCCCTTCTTCCTTCCCTTTCTTCCTATCTTCTGCTTTATCTCTCCCTCCCTTTTCTTTTTCTAAATTACACTCTGCCCTGCTGGAAGTGAAACATGACCAAAAGTGGTGAAAATACCTCAGCCAGACCGCATCAAGGGGCCTTTGATTTCCTGAGAGTCACCTGTCCAGATGCTGTGCTCCTTATAGGGAGGTGGGGAGAGTGCTTGCACCCTGTATACAGAGAGTAACTGATTGTCAGGGGAGATCGCTCCAGGCTGCCTCTCCCACAGTGAACACTGGGAATTTCATGAAGACCCCCCTGCCGAGTTAAAACAAAGGGAAAAACAGCCCCATGATTTATTATGAGCCAAACAGATTGCTACATAAAGTATAAGCAATCTCAGCCCATATTGCCTGGGAGCCCACCACTACTTTGTTTGTAAGATACAAAAGATTTTCTTCTCGGATGTGGTCTGAGAAACGGACCCACAGTGAGTCCTCTGGTCCTGCGGTCTGAACTTTGACAATTAAGTGAAATACGGGACAAAGAAAGGGTTATCAATCCTAACTTATCAATGGAAGTATGTTCCCTCCCCTTCGAGTGTCTTGAACCCTTCAAATGACGCCATTGTCCTCACAGATGGAGATGGCCAGGCAACTCCAGGGTAATCTTTGTAGCCTTCCTCCAAAAACATTTAAAACAAACAAGCCCCTTTCTCTTCCCATAGACAGTACAAGCAATATTAATGGTTATCTACCTGTGATAAGCGTAAGTCTCATTTTACCTGACTTGAAAGGCTCATCAGGACTGCCAAGCCCAATTAACTTGTCTTACTCTCCACAAGAAAGGAAGGTTACTGAAAGGCCACGTCTTGCTTTATATCTTGCTTTCTCTGGTACTATGGCCTGATCAAAGGCCATCAAAGCATGAGGCCAATACAGGTAAATTCTACATTTTTAGGACACCCGTATACTACCACAGGTGAGAGCTTCTGCGTTCTTACTAAAAAGCCCAGAAACAGAGTTAGATTTTATATGTCAGCCCCCTTCCCTACAGATATGGAGAAAGACCGCAGTCAGCTGCTCAGTTTTACAGCAGGGTTATAAACAGTTGAGGTATATTTGAAATGTTGATACAATGTTAATGACTGAATTCCTTTAATACAAAAGCAATTGCAATGTAATTGAGATTTTCATAAAATAACTATGCTCTGTAGACCATAATGGGAAAGAAGTTTCTATGTAAATAAGAGTCTCTTCTGTCTACTACGTATGTGGAGTTTTGAGACTCCTTCCATGGAAAATCACCAACAGTCTCAACTTGAGAGCACGAATGAATGGAAAGCCTGCATAAATTGCCAAGAGGTCCAGAAGGCTCCCATTTTTCCTATCTACATGCTCTGAGCCAGGCACAATCTTAGGTGTCTGCCCCACAGAGCAGCCCATTGGATTCTCAATTATCTGTTGGTAGATTTGGTTCTGGTTCATTGAGTTCTAATGCCGGAAGGAAATAACCAAAAACCATAGTGATTTATTCTCTCGATTTTCAGAGAGCTGGACATATCACCATTCTAGGTGCAGAGATACAGATGTGCACCAGTGTGGTTCCTACTTCCTCTAAAGGTTGATTTTGATGTTTACAAATCTGATTTTTTTTGAGGCAAAAAAATCAAATACAAATGGAATTATTTGATTTGGATAAAAGAGAAGTTGGCAGTTTTCAGGTTTGATGTTTACAAATCTGATTTTTTTGAGGCAAAAAAATCAAATACAAATGGAATTATTTGATTTCGATAAAAGAGAAGTTGGCAGTTTCCAGATGTCCCACATCTGGATGGGTTGTCCTCTTGAAATTCAATTTCCAAAAGAGCACACATGTGCACACACATGCGCACACACATTTACAAGCACGCACACATGGAATCTTTGATTCCAGATCAGACACCACAAATCTCATCTTTCTCCAAGAGCTGCTGTTCTAGTTCAATGCTGACACCAAACTGTCTATGTCTGGTAGGTTTCACAATTTTTGTGGATATTCTTGGACAAGACAGAGACTCTCAACTCAACTAGTCAATGGATGTGTTGAAAGAATCATTGTCCACTGTCTAGTAGACAGGGTTATGGACCTCTTCGCATACTCACAGGTCCTAATCCCTGGAATTTGGGACTATACCACCTTCCCTTGCAAAGAGAGAAAGAGAGAGCTAAGGTTTTAGATGGAACAAAAGTAGATAATCTGTTTAGATTAGAGTTTATCCTGGATTATCCAGGTGGGGCCAGTGAAGTAGGTCAGAATATGATCAGAGAGTGATTCAGTTTGTTGTTGCCAGCATTGGGGAGAGAGAGAAAGAGAGAGAGAGGGAGAGAGAGAGAATACTAAAACCTGTAGCTAAGCAAGGAGGGAAGTATCTGGAAGCCAGCAAAGACAACGAAATGGATCCCACACCCCTCCTCCCCTCCTAGAACCCTAGGAAAGCAATACAGCCCTGTAAACATTTGAACGTTAGTCCATTAAAAACCATATTTATCTTTCATTCTACAGAAGTGCAAAATAATAAAATTGCATTGTTTTGCAGTAATTTTAATGCAGCTATATAAGACAGATACATTGGGCTGGGGAGATAGCTCAGTAAGCAGGAGTCATGAGGACCTGAGTTCAATCCTCAGCAGCAGTGTAAAAAGTTGGACACGGCCACACGTCACATGCCTGTAACCCAAGTCCTCAGTGGGGCAGAGATAGCAAAATCACTAGGGGTTGCTCAAGGGGGGCTGGAGAGACGGCTCAGAGGTTAAGGCCCTTGACTGCAAAGCCTAATGACTGGAGTTCAATTCCCCAATACCCACGTAAAGCCAGATGCACAAAGTGGCTCATGCGTCTGGAGTTTGCCTGTAGGGGTTGGAGGCTCTGGTGGGCCCATTCTCTCTGTCTCTCTTCTCTCTCTATCTCTCTGCTAGCAAATAAATTTTTAAAAATGTTTTTTAAAAACAATCTCAAGGAATAACCTGGGAGAGCCATAGAGGAGGATACCCCGATGTTCTTTTCTGGCCTTTACAAGGCATGCGTCTGTCTGTGCACGCTCATACTTCACACACACACACACACACACACACACACACACACACACACACACACACCAGAAAATAAAATTAAACAGTGAAATCAAGTACATCTCACTGGTCAATTCCAACTGATATTCCTTTCCTCACTCTGTAGTCCACTGTGGGAAGGAAATCAGAACCATATTAGTAATAACCAATTAGTAATTACCATATTAGTAATTACCATATTATTTAGTAGCCTGCACCCATGGCACAAAGACATTTATGAAACTGTCTGCTCGTCCACCTCAAGACAGAGTCACCCATCTACCTCACAGCAAGGTACATATGCCTGGCTCACTTTGTCGCACAAGCCTTCCTTATGGTCCCCTAAATTGGCAACTCCCCCCCATCCCAGCACACATGATAGAAGGCTTTTGCATGTAAGACACCTTTTTTGGGGGTGGTGGTGACTGAGCTGTGACTCTAAGGGTCCTCCATTATTTCTAACTTGAAATTGGGGCCTATGTAAGAAGAGGTGAATTTTTATAGAAATAGTCAATCTCTAATTTTATCAAAATGTGAGTTATACACAGCAAATGCTAAGAATATTTGCTTAAATTCTTAATTTGTCCAAGAATATCAAAGGCTGCATTCTAAAGCAGAAAGTTGATGGCAGTTTAGGCCAATGAAGAAATCAACTGAGGGGCTGGGGAGAAGGCTCAGCAGTTAAAGTGCTTGCCTGCAAAGCTTAAGGACCTGGGTTTGATTGCCCAGTGCCCACTTAAAGCCAGATTCACAAGGTGCCCTGATGTGCCCATTCTCTCAATCTCTCTCTCTTTCTCTCTCTCTCTCTCTGCTTCTTTCTCTCTCAAATTAATTAATTAATAGAAGTCAACTAATTTTCTTATAATTTTTTTTTGTGTGTAGTGTGTGTCATATTGGGATGGGGTCTAGCACCTTGTGCAAGCTAGGTAAGCATTCCATACTAAGATATATGCTTGCGTGTTTAGTTTAGGTTCATTAAACTCATTAATATTCAACAATGATAAGTAAAATAACCCCTGTGGAAATACTAAGTAGTTCAGCCATTTAAACCATTCTTTTCAGTTTTGTTTCTATAAAACGAGAGTGACAATTGCAAAACCTATACTCCAGCCCAAGGAGATGGGTAGGGAGGATGAATGAAGGACCCGTGTCATATTCATGGGCTCCAGGCCAGGAGCACCTGTAATTCTTACTTGGTGTTATGACATCACAGATGACAGTGTCTTCAGCACATAATGATATGGCAGCTAACATTTATTGTGCGTTTGCAAGAATTGCTGTATTTAACCTTCCCAAGTTAACATGGGAAAATTAAGCCAAACGAGAGGAAGGAAATTGCCCTGGGCCAGAGATTTCTTGATGAAACTATGATTTAAATGTAGCCTCCTGTTTCGTAACCATACAACTTTCTCAGACTTCAAATGATTCCTTCCATGAGTAGTGTACCATCCATTGATTCTCCATGATATGCCTGTATGTACTATTATATTGAGCTCTTTTTTAAAAATATCTTTAACGAAGGATATTCTTAATTTTCTTCTCCATCCACCTAAACCCTACTTAACAGTTGCAGGCCGGCTCATTCCCTTTCCTTTCTACATTTTTGCCTGTTCCCTCTGTGAGCAAGTCTGTAGAAATCATGTGTGACTGTACCCTTTACCCCCAAGATCTAGCTTTGTCTTTTGCAACAACAGCACAGGGCTTTGATTGAAGCAGGGAGCCGCTGGGTGGTGGAACCCCCCCCCTCAACCTTGTCTCAGGAGAACAGCTTTCCCACTTGCTGGCAGCTTAGACCAAGAATGAGTGACCTCATGAAGAGAAGTGGAAAAGTAAATAACACCCTTGTCATAGATTTGTTACCTAGATAAAGTGGGCTATTGTTTTGAAATGTACATCAAAATGTAACATTGAAAATAATTAAGTTCAATCCATTTTGGATTGCATTTCTTGAGATTCTTGGACTCTGTCCAGTGACTTTTCTAAACATACTCCAAGTGTTTGTCTGCTCGAGACAATCGTGAGCAACTCCACAGAGTCACTAGCCTTAAATTAGAGCAGAGAGGGATTTCGTCCAGACATAAGGAAATGCTTCATGAATATGAAGCCCCCGAAACCTACTATTAAGGGAAATTGTGGAGACCAGTAACAGCACAAATCAGTTACTTTATGCTGCCAAATTGACAAAGGAGAGAAACCTGTTGTTTTTTTCAAAATATGGATGTTTTGAACCAATTAAACATTTATTAAATTCACATAGTTTTGGTTTTGATGGCACTATAAAATAAAATTTTCAAGAAGAGGTTTTTAAGAGATGGGGCATCTCTTCTGAGGGGGGAAGACAACAAAATGGAACTATTAAAAACAGAACTATTCAAGAATATATTTGTAAACTACTATAAACATTATCTGAAGATCAAATCTTTTGGATACTGTCTTAATGAAATAAAATCCATCCCATAATATTCTTCCCCTGTTTTCCTCCCAGGGCCTCCAACTCTGATAATTACACCATCTTTATATTTGAGGTCAGCCTCTTTCATGCTCACATTGCGGGGGTCACAGCACCCCATTTGGAATCGCAAGTATTAGGCATCTAGAAAGCTGAGTGGTCTCCCATATCCGCACAGCTGCATCATATAATAGGTAAAAATCCTAATGTTATCCCAGACTGGTTCCAGTTGGGCTATGTTTGGTCCATGTCTTTCAAAAGAATGGGACCATCTCTGTTAGGACTCAATCGTGACAGCAAATGTAACCTGAACCCAGATAAAGGTCACTGACCAAACTCCACGCTGTCCAATCCGCTTATCGGGGCATCTCTTGAGATAATAGTCGCTTCCAGATCTCCTTCATCTTCTTCACTCTTTGCCTTCCTCTCTCCTCCCCCACCAAAGCCCAGTCTCCCCTCCCAGGATGCATCCTTCAGCAAGCTTCTCTTTTTTCTTGGGCTTTTCCTGTTGCTATCACAAAGCCCTCAATGTCCTTTACAGAGTATCTTCCTTTAACCTTAAGTCAAAGGCCATTCTTGCCTCAGGAAGACATCAGCTCTTTTCAAAGGAGCAGATATGGTTTTAACATAAAGCAAACCTCGATACACATTGATCAAAATTTCTAGGCTGAGCAATGCCATTTTATGTTTTTTTTTTTAGAGAATGTGGGTGTGAGAAATGTTTTCACCAGTGTGTGGAATCTTACCTGTAAGCAACGTTCCTTTGATTTCTGGGTAATTGACTCCATATTCTTGACATATAGAAATACATTGTCCGACACGTGGTTCTATTGAATCTGCCAAAATGATTACTTGACTTGGGCACTGCTGTCTTATGTATTTTTTAAAAAAACAATTTATTTGTGTGTGTGTGTGTGTGTGTGTGTGTGTGTGTGTGTGTGTGTGTGTGTGTGTATGCACCGCTGCAAACGAATGACCACCTGGCTTTATGTGGGTGGCTGGGAATTTGAACCCAGGCCAGCAGGCTTTGCAAGCAAACACCTTTAACCACTGAACTATCTCCCCAGCCCCTGTTCCATGTCTTTAGACATGAAATAGGCACTTACAATTTGTTTTCGAGGTAGAGACTCACTCTAGCCCAGACTGTCCTGGAACTCTGTCGTTCCAGGCTGACCTTGAACTCCTGGCCATCCTCCTACCTTGGCCTCCCTAGTGCCCGGGTGGTGGAGCATGCCTTTAATGCCACCACTTACTATTTAATCAGTTCTACTCCAGGTTCCAAGATTAGCAGTTACATGAAAATATGAAAATAAAAATGATCCATCTTAAATAATAGCAATGTAAATGGCTGGTTGCCAAAGGCCAGCTTATTTATGCCAAGAGTTGCTCAAATCTCTAAATAAACACTGTACAGGTATTTTTCTCATGACTGTGCCCATTTTATTCCAAAGTTTATCTCCATTATTCCAGGTTCTTTGCAGGCGGCTACAGTGTTGAAGCACTGTGTAAGTCACTAAGGGGACTTAAGGCAAGAGCCAGGCAGCCCCTGGTCTGAGAACACTGAAGATGAACCCTCTGGTCCTTCACCATGACCTACAGGTCTTGAATCATCTAGGCTCATCACCCTCTGATCTCGTCTCCAGTAACCTTCCTCCTGCCCAACCACACCAGTCTCTCTCTCCTCCTTACCTTGGTCAAGCAAGTTCCTGCTCAGAGCTTTGTCCTTGACATGGCCTCTGCCACCTCTCCTAGGTGTTCATTTGCAGGGCTGCTGTCCTCACTTTATTCAGGGTTTTGTTCAGAGTTCACATCCTCAGAGAGCGTCTCCAGCTGTCCCCTGCCACCACCTCCTAGACTTGCTTGAATTTTTCTCGGATACCCCACCTCTCTCAGCACCTGGCACATGGTTGGTACTCAATAAACCTCACTGAGCTGATTCCTAATGAGGACATCGGGCTGATCCATGGATGCCACAGTACAGTACCCGCTAGAAGTCCTTTGATTTTTTTTATTACTCCCTAGTAGTCTTAATCTTGACCCTCCTCAGTTCTCCATTTGTTCTCCAGCATGAAATCTATCTCTATTCTGATCTCAGCAAGGTGTTTTCCTGTAAACCCCACAGATGGAAAAATCAGCAGTTTTCCTGGTCTAGCCCCTGCTGAAATATTAAAGTTTCATTTCTGAAAGGATTCAAATAGAAGTTGTCTTCATCAGGGGCCTTTTACCTAAACAAGTTATGCATTTTGAGAACATTTTGGATCCCGCTCAAACCTGTGTTCCTATTTTTTGCTAAGTTTTTAAATGAATAAATATAAGATTGAATTTAGCTATGACAACAAATTGATTTTTCCTGTAAAAATTTATTTTATTTTTAAAAATTATTCATTTTATTATTATTGTTTTTTTATTATTTTTATTTATTTTATTATTTATTTTTTTAATACCTCAAATACTGGGTACAGCCAATACTATTCCTTCAGAATATTCAATTGCCATAACTCCTGAGGGAATAGGTCAGAGGACTAGTTAGCATGTATTAAGTGCTTACTATATTCCATTCATAACCCAGTTGGTTTGTAAGTTCACTGAGGCCTATCACAGGATTCCTACTTGTTACTCACTACTGAGGAAGACAACCAGTAGCTTTGAGCCTACCTCCAGTACTCCAGGTATCTCATGAGCTACAAAAGCATGGCCATCTTTTAAGTCATCTCTTGACTGACCAAACATGATATAGTCATGTGCTGTGGAACCCTGAGCTGTGCATCTGAGGTTGGCTACATAAGATTATAATAACACTGAAAAATTTCCATTGCCCAGTGACCTTGTGGCACAACACATTCCTCACACGTTTGTGGTGATTCAGATATCAACAAATTACAGTGCTGCCAGTCATATAAAAGTATAGTGCATACAATTATGGACAAGCCACAGTACTTGAAAATGATAATAAGCAAATGACTAGGTTCCTGGTTTGTGGATTTTCTTTGTTTTACAGTATACTCCTATCTGTAAGGAAAGAAGTTACTGGAAGAGCAACTTCATGTCACCATTGACCACATGTCTTGAATACATTAAGAGGCCACGTGGAGTGAGTAACTGGCCTGACCACTTGGGTTTGGGCAAGTGTACACAGTGATATGTACAGAATAGGAAACTCATCAGATCTGATCCTGTTGTTAAGACACACGTCTGTAGTTAGTGGGGTGCTCTGTGGTTCTAAGAATATATCAATTTTAGTAATGTGAACATTATTTCTACTTCATGCAGCATTGCCCATGTGCTGTAAGTGACTCAGGAACAACTTTCCCACAGCCTCACCCAGGAACCGCTGTGGAACCTCTGACCTCCCGGGAAGTCATCCAGGAACCAATCAGGGGGGTCATTTCTTCCATTGTCAACACATGTGTCTATACCTGGATCCTGAGCTGCTGGCCTGGGTGTGGCCATTTCTAAGCCAGAAGGATGAAGGATGAAAGAGGAAATAGGGGCTAAGTGTTGGGGAGTTGCGGACGACTGGCCCCTGCGGGTAACCCAAGTCTCGCTGGCCAGCAGGAGAAAGGGCTCCATCGGGGAGAGGTGAGGCGAACAGTTGGACAGACATGCGACTGGGAGAAATGTCGGGCAAATCTCTCTTTACTTGAGCACCCAAAGCCCTTTTATAACCCAAGGCTGCATTATCCCACCTATTCGTCTTAAGCAATAAGATTCAAACTTTTTGGTGGGAGCCAATCAACAGGGTATAGCAGAGCAAAGTATTGCCAGTAAAACGAAACTCAGCAAGCAGGAACAAAGTTTATCAGCTGCACAAAATTCAACAAACAGGATCAAGGGTTATCAGCTACTACTTCTGCCTCCTGAGATTAAAGGCATGCTGTGATTAAAGATGTGTGCCACCATGCCTGGCTTTATTCCATATTCTAAAATTTAGTTTAAGGTTACTCAGTTAGGCTGGGGCCCAACACTAAGTACTTTCATCTTTAGAATACAGGAACTACAAATACTATCTTTCTTACCCCCCATTGGTAAAGAGTCAGTCACATGACATTCCTACAAGGAGGCCTGGGAAATGCAGACTGTAGCTGGGTCGTGAGCCCAGCTAAGCCTGGAGGAAATTGTCTTCCTAAGAAAAGCAGCATGGTATCTGGTGGGTGCTTAGCAGCCTTTTGACATACTAGATTGTTTCTTATTTGGATTTTAGGCCTGAGGGCCCTCTGGGTGATGCAATAGGTACTTGCATGTTTTTGACTGATTAGACTTTTTAAAAAAAAAAAAAAAATATATATATATATATATATATATATATATATATATATATATTGTCCATAATGA
>PVHP010043499.1:0-14496 GCA_004024765.1 Zapus hudsonius
CCCCCCTCTCTCCTCCCTGTCTCTCTCTTCTCTCTCTCTCTCTCTCTCTGGACCCTCACGCTCCCCCAGGCATCTTCAAGATTGAGGATTCGGCGCAGGTGGCCCGGCTGTGGGGCGTGCGCAAGAACCGGCCGGCCATGAACTACGACAAGCTGAGCCGATCCATCCGCCAGTATTACAAGAAGGGCATCATCCGCAAGCCTGACGTCTCCCAGCGCCTCGTCTACCAGTTCGTGCATCCCGTCTGAGGCCCGCGCCAGTCCTGCCAGCCTGGGCCTCAGCTGGGCCCAGCCCTGGGCCTGGGAGATCTGCTTGAGGGACGCGGGGCGCCCCCAGAAGGGGTCCACACTGGTCGGCCCTGGAGGGTCAGAGGAGCCAAGGCTACTCCCAAGGAGAGGATTTCCACCCTCCCAGCCTTGGAATTTTCCAAGCAGTGCCCTTGGCGAGGAGGGGACTCCACCGAGGCAGCTCACCAGGAGGCACCCTGCACCCTGTGCCATACCAGGCATGGTGCTAAGAAGTGTTTGCGCTCTGAGTTAGGGCACCAGGGGTGCCCCAGGAATGGAGAATAAAGCTATGGAGAGAACTGACCCGTTCCCAGTGTCTGGATGTGAAGGACTTAGCCTGGGGCCGGCAGTGGTCACAGGGACCTGGGGCAGTCACCACAGGCTTCCTGGGGAGGTGACATGGAGCTGAGCCAGTTGGCAGATGCTGGGGGAGTGACAGGGAGTCCTCCAGACCACGGACAGCTGGCCAGCCATGGTGTCTCCCCCACCCAGGCATGGTGGGGGCTCCAAGGCAGAGTTGAGTGTCTGCAGGTACACTTGTGGGGGGATGGCTCCCCTCCCCCACCTCTGCTCTGCTGCCTGTGGTGCCAGGCTTGGTGTCTGCCCAGGGCACTTGTCTCTGCTTGGCCAACTATGGGAGCTGGATGGTATGGTGGGCTCTGAGAGAGGGTGGGCACTTCGGTCACCTACGGGAGACTGGCTTTGTGAGGCTGGCATATTCGGAGCCTCCTGAAAACCTTAGTAGCATCCAGGCACAGTAGTGCCTCCCTTTAATCCCAGCATTTAGAAGGCTGAGGTTGGAGGATCGTCATGAGTTCAAGGCCACCCTGGGCTACAGAGTTCCAGGTCAGCCTGGACTAGAGTAAGAGCCTGTTTCAAAAAATCCCAAACCAGGAGTGGTGGTGCACGCCTTTAATCCCAGCACTCGGGAGGCAGAGGTAGGAGGATCACCGTGAGTTCAAGGCCAGCCTGAGACTACAGAGTGAATTCCAGGTCAGCCTGGACTAGAGGGAGACCCTACCTCGAAAAACCAAAACAAAACAAAACAAAATCCCAAACAGGCCTCAAGAGGCAGAGGTAGGAGGATCGCTGTTTGAGGCCAGCCTGGGCTACGTGGTGAGACCCTATCTTAAAAATAAAATAACATGTGGGCCGGGTGTGATAGTACACGTCTTTAACTCCAGCACTCAGGCGGTAGAGGTAAGAGGATCACCATCATGAGTTCAAGGCCAGCCTGGGACTACAGAGTGAGTTCTAGGTCAGCCTGGGCTAGAGTGAGACCCTACCTCGATAAAAACAACAAAACCCCCAAAAAACAAACTGGAGCTGGAGAGATGGCTCAGCAGTTGAGGCGTTTGCCTGCAAAGCCTAAGGACCAGGGTTCGATTATTCCCCAGTACCTGAGTAAAGCTGAATGTAAGAAGTGGCATTCATTTGGAGTTTGCAGTGGCTGGAGGCCCTGGTATGCCCATTCCCTCTCTCTCCCTCTCTCTCTCCTTGCAGATAAAAAATATATATATATATATACATATATATATAAATAAAATAAAATAAAAATAAAATAAAAAATAAAAATAAATATATATAAATATATAATATATATAATATATATAAATAAAAATTAAAATTAAAAAAATAAAAATTTTATATATATATATATATTTTATATATATATATATATATATATATATATATATATATAAAACAAGCTGGGTGTGGTGGCGTACGCCTTTAATCCCAGCGCTCAGGAGGCAGAGGTAGGAGGACTGCTGTGAGTTGGAGGCCAGCCCGAGACTACATAGTTCTGGGTCCGTGGGTTAGTTAGGGAGTTGCAAAACGCATCAACTCCCTGTTTGTCCTCGAGCTGGGTGATCAGAGGCTTGGAATAGCTGTGAGCCGACGGGCATAGTCGCCCGGGAGAACACGGCGGTGGGCAGTTCTCATTTTATTGTATAGAGAGCAATTGTTTATATAGAGGAAAGTCAGAGGTAGAAGCATAGGAAGCAAGGAGATTGGTAGGGGCAAGATCTGTGGACATCTCATGAGTTTGATTGGTAGGGGCCAGTATCCTTTGGATACCTACTTTGCATAGATAAATTGAGGGGCCTACGTGACTCCATACATGTATACAGACATGTATAGAATGGTGATGTCAGCAGAGGAAATGTAGCCTTATTGTTTAGGTTTGTTATTGTAGCTGGACTGAGTTTAGGCCTTGAATTTCCTGCTTATCTCAGGGCACAGCTGTGGCCTGCCTGGGGGCTGGAGTGCTCAGGATTGCTAAGATTTATAGGGGGCCTCAGACTTTGCCTCAACTTCCTTAGCAGAAGGAGACAGTCCCAGAAGCCTGCCAGACTCAGCAAAACCCTACAGCCTCCATGCCCCTTAGCAGGGTCCTACACATAGTGACTTCCGGGTCCTCCTGGGCTAGAGGGAGACCCTACAATAAATAAATAAATAAACAAACACAGATCTCAGCAGCAGCATTGGTGATGGGTGCTGGGGAGCAGGGGCTGTATCTCCTACTTTCCTCAAGTTCATTCACTCATCCCATGTGTCCTGAGGACCTCTCGAGGTAGGGTCTCGCTCTAGCCCAGGCTGACCTGGAATATTCAGTATGGAGTCTCAGGGTGGCCTTGACTACCTTTCTTAAAAATATATATATATATATATATATATATATATATATTTTAATTTTTTATTTTTTAAAATATTTTATTTATTCATTTTCAAGCAGAGAAATACAGAGAGAGAGAGAGAGAGAGAGAGAGAGAGAGAGAGAGAGAGAGAGAGAGAGAGCACCAGGGCCACCACCTTGTGGGTCTGACATATGTGGGTACTGGGGAATTGAACCCAGAGCCTTAGGTCCCAGAGGCAAGTGCCTTAGCCGCTGAGCCATCTCTCCAGCCCCTCTTAAAAATATTTAATATTTATTTATTTGCAAGCAGAGAGAAATAGAAGGGAAACAGACAGAGAATGGGCCCCCCAGTGCCTCCAGCCCCTGCAAAGGGACTTCAGACGCTCCCTCTGCATCTGGCTTCCGTGGGAACTGGAGAATCAAGCTTGGTCATTAGGCTTTGTAGGCAAGTGCCTTAACCGATGAGCCATCTCCCCAGCCCCCCCTTTTCCCCACTGGCCTTTGACAACAAGAAATACAGGTCAGTCCTTGGTTTTGCAGATTATAAAACAGAGGCTCAGAACAGTTGAACGCTTTGCTCAGGGTCACACAGAACTGGAAACTGAACCCACACCTGTCTCGGCCCCTTCTACCCCACACCCCTCACTCCACGGTGATGACCTGTCGTACCTCAGTGCACTAGCCCTTAGCCTCTGAGGCCAGGCCTCTTGGAGACAGGCCAGGGCCAGGGCCTCGAAGACCCCTGAGGATTAAAGGCTGCCTGCCTCCCTGCCTGCTGCCCCCAGCAATTCTATTGTCTTCTGAAGAATGTTTCCTCCTGGCAAGGTGGCAAGCAAACAGTGCCTTGGCGTCTGTCATTTGGAATTGGACCCGGAATAGGAGAGGGCCCTGCCTAGGCTTCTGCCTCACTGAATCCCAGCTGTCTCCCACCCTCAGGGAGTAACAGACTGGAACCCTAGCAGAGGCAGGGGGGCTCTGCCCAAGTGGTTTGTCTTTGGCCAGCCCATTCTGCCCCCCAAACAAGTCTCTGGAGTCACTTATTTAGATGGCCCAGCTAGGCCAGGGCCAGACTCAGAACTAAAGCAGGGCTGGGAGGAGAGTAGGCAAGAGGTTAGATGCTAGGAATTGGGGTGGGGGGCTGGAGGGTCAGTGTCTACCCAAAAAGAATGACCACACCCACCCAATGACACCTTGTGCAATGGCAGCCCTGTGTAATTTCATCTACTCACAGCGCCTGTCAGAATCCCATCTACCCAAGATATTCCCTGACTTAGATCCAGAGAAACTGATTCCCTTCTTAGAACCCTGACTTCTGGGCTGGAGAGATGGCTCAGCGGTTAAGGCACTTGCCTCCAGTGCCTAAGGCCCCGGGTTCAATTCCCCAGGACCCACATAAGCCAGACCCACAAGGTGGTGACCCTGGTTTTCTCTCTCTCTCTCTCTCTCTCTCTCTCTCTCTCTCTCTCTCTCTCTCTCTCTCTCTCTCTGTATCTCTCTGCTTGGAAATGAATAAATAAAATATTAAAAAAAAAATGTCTTCACCGTCAGGCAGGCTACAGTATCACGATACAGTAGGCCTCAGTAGTCACTTTGAGAATTCTGCTTTCATTTGTTTTTTTAATTTATGTGTGTGTGTGCACACACTAGGGTCCCCTTGGTATTGCAAATGAACTCCAAACACATATGCCACTTTGTCTCTGGATTTACGTGGGTGCTGGGGACTTTAACCTGGGCCAGGAGGCTTTGCAAGCAAGAACCTTTAACTGCTGAGCCATCCTCCCAGCCCATGAATTTTGCTTTAGAAACCAAAATTATTTGGGGTCCAAATTCACTCCACCCTGGAACCAGGCTCCTACGGCATAACCCTCCCATGAATAGACAGGGCCCAGGCTCTCAGTTCTCCATCCTGAGGGTGGTCAGCCTGGGCACCACCCACCCTGGTTGAGGGCCACCATCCCTTGGCCTGAAGACGCGCAAGACTCAAGATGACCACGTCCAGTCAGGTTGACACAGTTCTGGGTTTTATCCACAGTCATAACTTATATATATATATATTTATATATTTGTATTTATATACCTTTAAATTACACAATCATGTACAAAAACAGGTGCATTGCTGAGACCACAGCACTTCTCGGAGTTTCACAAGTGTAACTAATGGAGAAACTAGGACTGCAGACGCGGTGGTGGGCGGTGGGTCAGCCCTGGCTCCTGGAGGAAACAGGCCACAGGATGATGGCTAACTGGGGACAACACATCACCCCGGCGCCCCCCCCCCAGCATCAGGGGCGGGGCTACAGGAGTGGGCGTGGCTAGGGGCGTGGCCAGCCCGCTGATCAGCGCCTGGACACCAGCGCTGACAGGTAGGGCTGGTCTGGTGGGGGGAACAGAGCTCAAGGAACTTCCAAGAAGGAGAAGACCCTCTAGTGTCGGGGTTCTGAGGGGCTTGGGCACCAAGACTGGTCCTAAGTGGGGACATGGAGGTTCAGAAGGGGTAGGTTTTCCAGTCCCTGCCCAGGTGTGGGCGGCTGAATACTGAGGAGGGACAGGCCTGGGGTCCAGCCAGAGCCTTAACCCTCCCCAGGTGCTGGGAAGCCACTAACGCAGAGGGGGAGCCCAGACCCCAAGGTGCAGATGTGGCTGCTGATTGCCTTTTGGGGAGAGGGTTCGAGGCAGAGCTCCCCATCCCCCCCAGTGGAAGCAGGAAGGGCTTTGTTTCTGGAGAAAGGACTTAAAACCTTGCTGCTTCAGGCTCTGAGGGGTACCACGGCACGTCTCAGGAAGAGGCTTGGAGATCAAACAGTGCTACGGAATGGGGTGCTGGCAGCTGAGGGGTGCTTGCCTGCCCCTGGGACGCCATCCCCCTGGCCTTTGAGAATGTCCTAATTCAAGTTCAGCGATACCCACAGGAAGTGGGGCAGAGCCTTGAGGATGGGATCTATACAGGTTGTGGAGAGGAGCAATAGGGGAGAGAAAGAGGGGGGGCTGGGGAGCATGGGGTAGATCACTCTTCTCCCTAGGGGCCACCAGAGGTGGGAGGAACATGGGGAGGTCAGAAGCCCCAGCTGTAATCATGCTGGGGTCCCAGAGGTAGGGGAAGATAGCGCCTCTGGCCACTCCCCACCTCTTGGGGTCTTGTCCAACCTGGGTCAGCTTCCCAGCCCCCCAGCCACCTGAAGGAGAGCAGACATCCAGTGTTCAGCCTACCTGCTCTCTGCCCTGTCCAGCTCCCAGAGTTCTAGAACCAGGACCTAGGCTTGGAGGGTTGGGGGTGCTAAATGGAGGGGGGGTATGTTACTGGGAGACTGGGAGAGACCAAAAAAAAAAAAAAGACATGGTGACTCTCCTCCAGCTCAGGGGCCAGAGCTCCTCCCTCCTGCCAAAGAAGGTTGGTTTCCTCTGATGGTCTCAGGCTGGAAGCTTCCATGGACCCCAGTGTCTCCCCAGGCAGGCCTGGAGAGAGAAGCAGGAAAAAGGGGAGCTGGGAGCAAGGTACTAGGTTCAGTTTCATGAAGCCTGAACTTGAGCCTAGTGATTTTGGGGTTCTGGATGACCACGGGGGAAGGAGGATGGGTGGGCAAATGCCTCCTCCCCAGGAAACGGGAGGCGGCTGCTACTGTTGCTGGCTTCGCCCTGGGCTTGGGGGGCCTCTGCCGAGTGCCAAGGCCTTAGGAGAGGGGCCGAGTTCCTGCCAGCTACTGAGTGCTATGGTTCTGAGGACGAGTTCCTGTCCAGTCTGGGGGCAGGAAAGAAAGGCCCAGAAAGAGTCTTTGTTCATGACATGGGCCTGGCACAGTCTGGGGTGAGGGCTTGCACTCCCTTCCCTCAGCCTCCTGTGGACCAGGGACACCATCACTTCCCCAGCTCACCTAGCTTCATGTGTGAGGGACCCTGGAAACCTCCATAGACACGGAGGTGTACTTGATCACACCCCCCAAGCCCACTGGCTACGAGGAGAAGGCCACCCCTTCCACCAGGGCAGAGTGGAAGACTAGAGATAGAGAGGCCATCTCTCTGGGGTCTGGAGGAGGCCCTTGGAGGGGAGATGAGTGGTGGGTGAGGGGCAGGAGAGAGAGGAAGAGAGAGGTCAGGGAGCCAGGCACAGACAACAGGGCAGGTGCTGGAGGCCTGGGGAGAGGTAGGGGGTGAGGAAGGGGGGGGAGGACCCAGAAGACATCCCTTTGGGACTTTGTAAAGCGGATGTTATTGGGCCAAGACCCTCACCCACTCTAGGGCCACTGTCCTAAATAAGCCCCACCACCCTGGCCTCCGGGTGGCCCTGCAAATGCTCCGTCTCTATTTCGTCTTTTATTCTGTTTTGACTTTTAAAAAAATAAAAGCTTGACCGGAAAATATGTCTGGAACTCTATGGCGAGGGGAAGGAGATGGGGATGGGAAGGAAGGGGAGGCGGTGGGCAAGGAGTGAGGGGAGTGGGGGGCGGCTAGATGGTTTCCACGTAGTTGGCAGGATAGAGGCCCAGCTGCCCACTGTCCAGCCGTCCACGGCACCAGCCCTGCTCGTCCTCTTCGCCCAGCTTGGTGAGTTCGTCTCCTGGGAAGGGGACACAGGTTGACAGGGGCTCAGAGAGGGCCACCCATCCCTCAGCACACCTGCTGCTAGGTGAATTCTCCAAAGCCCCCTCCATGTTAGTGTCCCACTTGGCCAGAGTCCCAACCAGCACCCTCTAGCTGGCCAGCCCTGCCGAGGCCCACACCAACCTCAGCCACCACCAAACCAGACCTCAGCCCCATGGCCGCAGTGCCCAGCCCACTATACCGGCTTTGAAGCTGAGTTCGTCCTGCTCTTGGCCATCATAGTCGTAAAGTGCCCGCACACGCACCCCCTTGGCGTCATCCTCAAAGGGGTTGGCACCCCCGTTGGCCTCACTGCCCCCGAAGGGGTTCCCGCTCTCATCGTCCGACCACTCGGTGGCATAGGTCTGGCCTCTGTCGTAGCTGCTGACGCTGAGATGTACATGGAGGTGCCCTCAGGAGTAGCCCAGGCCCCGTCCCTAGCGTCCCTGCCTGCCCAGAGACTGGCCGCAAAGGAGAGGGCTGAAGCCAATGACCCTGAGGACAGACTGAGCCCTAGACAGAGGTGAGAGATGGGGCCCTCTGCATCTCAAGGGAAGAGGTACTGGGGGGGGGTCTCAGAAAGTCTGAAAGGGACACCAGCCAGACCTGGACAATCTCCCTGGCTCTGTGGCTGTATGCCCTTGGGCATGTCACCTAGCCTCTTTGGACTTCAGCGTCTCTATCTGTAAAACGGCGACATTGGGCTGGAGAGATGGCTCAGCAGTTAAGATGGCTCACAACCCAAGTTCGAGTCCCCAGCACCCACGTAAAGCCAGGTGCACAAAGTGACACATGCATACGGAGTCCTTTGGAGTGGCTGGAGGCCCTGGCCTACCCATTCTCTCTGGCTCTCTCTGCTTGCAACTAAATAAACTAGATATATAATTTTTTTGTTTGTTTTTTGTTTTTCGAGGTAGGGTCTCGCTCTAGCCCAGGCTGACCTGGAATTCACTATGTAGTCTCAGGGTGGCCTTGAACTCACAGCGATCCTCCTACCTCTGCCTCCCGAGTGCTGGGATTAAAGGCGTGCGCCACCACGCCCGGCTAATATATAATTTTTTTATACGTGATATATATATATACATGTTTCCCAGAGTAAATACTGGACAGACAGGAGAATGCTTGGAGCTCTGGGTGACAGACACAGCAGGTATCTGGAAGGATCAGATGGTCTTGTCCTCTGGGCTAAAACTCACAGGTCCCAGTGTCCACCGAGAAGAACCATAGGAGGCACTCACCTGCCTCGGTCCCCGGCCTGAGACGTGGTCTCCACAGCGCCTGTGGCGTTGCTCAGCGCGGCCCCCTCGGCCTTCTTGGGTTGCTTTTCCTTCTTGGCCGCAGTGTGGGGGAGGTCTGGGTTCCACTCCTGGTGGGTGCCCGACAGCCATCAGGCTGGGAGGCTGTACCCAGAGATTCCCTCCCAGTCTGTTCAGGCTCCCCTCCATCACCCCTGCAATCCTCACCTCAAACTGGGGCCAGTTCATGGGCATGCCGGGGCCACTGGTGCTGCGGAACCACCTGAGGTCCTCCTGGGCATCAGCACCCCGGATGGCCTGCTCCAACTCTCGGTACACATGGATGTAGCTGGAAAGGGGGGGGCACAGGCTCGCCGCAGCCCCTTCTTTTGTGTGTGCGCATGCGCGTGTGAAGGCCAGAAGTGTGCAAGTGCACACTGGTCACAGAGGCTCAGGCATGTGTGAAGTTGACATTGTATCTTCCTCAATCGCTCTCCACCTCATTCATTCATTCATTCATTCACTTATTTATTTGAGGTAGGGTCTCACTCTAGCCCAGGCTGACCTGAAACTCACTCTGTAGCCCAGGCTGGCCTCCAACTCAGCAATCCTCCTGCCTCAGCCTCCAGAGTGCTGGGATTAATGGCATGAGCCACTATCCCTGGTTTCTACCTTATTTTCTTTTTCTTTTAATTTTTTTTTGTTTTGTTTTTCGAGGTAGGGTCTCACTCTAGCTCAGGCTGACCTGGAATTCACTGGATTCTCAGGCTGGCCTCGAACTCACAGCGATTCTCCTACCTCTGCCTCCGAGTGCTGGGATTAAAGGCATGCGCCACCACGCCCGGCTAAATTTTTTTATTTATTCATTTTCAAGCAGAGATAGATAGATAGATAGAGAGAGAGAGAGATAGAGAGAGAGAGAGAGCGCACACCAGGGCCATCACCTTGTGGTCTTATGTGGGTCCTGGGGAATTGAACCCAGGGTTTTAGGCACTGGAGGCAAGTGGCTTAACCACTGAGCCATCTCTCCAGCCCTCTACCTTATTTTCGAGACAGGGTTTCTCACTGAACTTGGAGCTCACCAACTTGAGTGGACTGGCCATCCAGCAAACCCCAGGCATCCCGTCTCCATCTCTCCAGGGCGGAGATTGCAGGCCCACCCAGTGTTCATGGGGGCCCTGGGGTTCTGAACTCGGGTTCTCACAACCCTTCTCCTCTCGCTCAGTGACCCACTAGAGCACCGTGCACCCCCCAACCAAGAAACATCTCCAGACACACCCAGTCACTCCACACTGGCCACTATTGGCCCCCATGGCAAGGAGTCCCCTCTCCTGTTCACTGCGATGCCTGCGCTCTGTTACTCTAGGCTAGTCATGGCCGGGTGGGTACCTGCTGTTTTCTGCCAGGTTGAGATGACGTTTGATGTCCAACAGAACTTCCTTGAGGAAGACCAGCCGCTTTTCCTCAAACTGCTGGCACTGTTCGAACACCTGCTCCATGCCCTCCATGTACTGGGGTGTGGTCTTGCCTACATCTTCCAGAACTTTCTCATATTTCTCCTGTGTCTATGGGTGCCACAATGGAATGGGGGGGTGAGACCTCATTGGGCCTGTAACTCTCAGCCACCACCACTCCTGGGACCCCCAACGCCCCGACAGACCCTCGCCGTCCCCACCTTCTGCACATCCTGCCGGCACTTGTCAACTCTGTCTAGCAATTTCTTCTGCTGCTCGGGTGTGACCGACTGCTCCGCCTTACTGTTCATCTCTCTCGTCATGGCGAGCTTCTCCTCCTTGCAGGCCAGATGGTAAGCCTTCTTGACCGTCTCCAGCTGTGGGGAGAGGGCGGGGACAGGGACACACATCACTGGCACCCCTCCCGGCCCACTCCCCATCCGGGAGCTGTGAGCCTCATCCATGGAGCCTGTCTTGCATGGCACCGCCCACACACCCTGTCAGAGGGTTCTCTGGGCTAACCTGCCCTCCCACCCCATGGCCATCTTCCCTGGGGAAAAGTGTCCCCTTCCCCAAGGGTCCCTACCACCCATAGGGTGCTGTGGGCTCGCTCATGTGTGGACCATTCTTTCTGGAAGGTGGTACCGTGCCCCCGTGGGCACCCTCGCTGTGAGGGGCACGTGGTCCTGTGGGCTGCCCACCCAGTCCACCCAGCCCACCTCCTTCATCTTCTTGGCCCAGGGCTTCTGGGCCTTGCGGAAGCCGTCCTCCGCCTCCTTGGTCTCCTTGAAGCCGCCCATGATCTGCTTGTGGTAGGCGTCTTTCTGCCAGTTCTTCACCTTCTCCAGGTCCTCGTTGAGCAGGCTGTTCTTGACCTCCTGGTGCAGCCCGCTCACTTTGTCCGCCTCTGTCATGAGGGCTCCCCAGGCCCGCTCCAGGCTGCCGTACTGAGGGCCTAAGCGAGTGGTAGGGGGTCACGGGAACCCCAACACCCCCTGCCTGGTCCGTCCCCTTTATCTCTCCTTTCTCTGATTTTTTTTTCAAGATAGGATCTCATGGGCTGGAGAGATGGCTCAGCGGTTAAGGCACTTGCCTCCAGTGCCTAAGGCCCCGGGGTTCAATTCCCCAGGACCCACATAAGCCGGTGGTGGCCCTGGTGCTCTCTCTCTCTCTCTCTGCTTGAAAATGAATAAATAAAATATTTTTAAAAAAAGATAGGATCTCACTCTAGTCCAGGCCGACCTGGAATTCACCATGTAGTCTCAGGGTGGCCTTGAACTCATGGTGATCCTCCTGCCTCTGCCTCCCAAGTACTGGGATTAAAGGCTTGTGCCTTTTGGTATTTTCGGTCCCAGCTAAAGTTGTACAAAGCAGATGAGAATCAGGAGGCCTGTTTTGTGGGGAGAGCAGCTGGCCTGGGACCCAAACCTGGGGAACCAGCCTGGTGCACACAGAGTAGAGGATGGGATACCTTTCTCAATGAGCTGACGCCAGCGCTTGGCCCAGTCGGTGAGCTGCTGTGCATATGCCTTCTCGATCTTGGCGCGCTCCTGCACGCAGCTCATGAGGTCGTTGCACAGACGGTGGCCATCATCAATGCGCTTCACAGTCCTCTTGTAGTTCCCCACCTGGGGGGCAGAGCGGAGGTGTGACTGTGTGGTTCCTGCGATCCCAGACCCAGCCTGAAGGGGGCGCGCGCCACCCGCTGCCCCATCCTATTCTATCCCATCCCATCCCATCCTGCGATCTCAGCCCCGGCCTGCAGGGGGCGCGCGCCACCCGCCGCCCCATCCTATTCTATCCCATCCCATCCCATCCTGCGATCTCAGCCCCGGCCTGAAGGGGGCGCGCGCCACCCGCCGCCCCATCCTATTCTATCCCATCCTATCTCATCCTGCGATCTCAGCCCCTGCCTGCAGGGGGCGCGCGCGGCCAATCGCCCCATTCCATCCCTTCCCATCTCGCCCCACGCATGCCGCCCAGCAGGTGCTATGTCAGACCCCACAGTTCCATGCATCCTCCTCCTCCCACTCCAAACAATCTCCTGGCCATCACAGATTGCGGGAGGAGTTCTGTATAATTTGCATGCAAGTGCCTTTAACTGCTGAGCCATCCCTCCGGTCCCCCCTAGTTTTATATAATTTGGATTTGCACTCGCTAGGATGAATTATTCATGTTGTTCCTGTGCGCTAAATCTATTATATTTATAGAGTCATATAAGCTAGAGTTTGAGCTGCCGCTTCTTGACACAATATTGTGTTTTGTAGACATCTCATTAAACACACTTATTAATTTAGGTGTGCCAGTTTTCATTTTGGGTTTCTGGACCCAATAGTAACTACCCTTCCCCCCTGGCTTCAAATACTTTCAGATGCTCCTGAAAATGTTGGCTTATAGTCTCCCCTCTATATCTAAGGGGCCCCCCACTTCTCCGGTTCAATGTTCTGCCTCCCCCCCTCCACCACCACCACTGTGAAGCACTCTGCCCATCAGTGTGGGGCCCCAGAGTAGAAAGTTGGAAGAGACCTGGTCCCTGAAGCACGGGTTCTCTGAGGCCAGCTGTGGGGCAGAGGGGCTCTGGGCTCAGTGGCAGTAATCTTGTCCCATTTCATGGCCATAACTGCTGGTGGGACACTGGAGGGTTTGGAGGGGCCCAAGGGTGCAGGAGCAGGTAGGCAGCAGGAGCCCCCATCTCACCTCCCAGAAGCTGTCAGTGGTCTCCTCTGGAGCTAGCGAAGCCTCGTCGTAGGAGCCAGACATGGTTGTGGCCGTGGGCAGACGGGCAGGTACAGAGCTGCGGTGAACGAGCCTGGCTGCTCACACGCTGTGGGAATGGAGGAAAAACCCACAGAGATGAGGGGACCGTGCCACACCCCATCCCCTGCCAGGATCCCCGACTCATGGGGAAAAGAAATCTGGCCAAGAGAAAGAGTTGAGGGTTTCTGGGTCTGATGTTTGCTCACTACCCCTAGGGTGACCCCAAAATCCAACCTCTTATACCCGCTTCCACACCTCCTTCCCCTCCCCCAGGATGGGTGCCTCCTCTTGGAAGCCCCCTTTCCATAACCCATCCCTAGGGTGGGAGGCCCAGCTGGCCTCTTTCCCCTCAGCACTGCCCATGCAACCAGCTGAATCCAAAAGATGGTCCCAGGGTCCCCCCACCTCAGCACCCACACAGCTCCCACCCCAAGCTCCCCGAGGGCTGGCAGCGGCTCTTCTAGCTGTCACATCAGCGGCTTGCCAATCTCCTGTGTCCTGGGCATGAGGCTCCCTGGCCCTTGGGTCACACACACTGATCTCTGCAGTATCCGGACACTGGATCTGTCAGTAGGCATCACAGTTGACCGATCTAGGCCATGTACCGCCCCAGGGTCCAGGGGCACTCCCCTCCCCCATCTGACCTGGCTGCCACCCCACCAAGCATGGCTCAGTAGTCAGGAGACACAAGGACCTGGTCTGCAGAGAGACAGTGAAGGCCACCGTCGCAGCCTCCAGGGTCATCTCCTATCTCTGCACTGCAGCCTTGGGGACTAAACCGTGGCCAGCGAGGTCGATCGGGGTGGGGGGAG
Source organism: Zapus hudsonius (assembly GCA_004024765.1). Taxonomy (NCBI): domain Eukaryota; kingdom Metazoa; phylum Chordata; class Mammalia; order Rodentia; family Dipodidae; genus Zapus; species Zapus hudsonius. Next base: position 13,759 of record PVHP010043499.1, read on the forward strand.
AGAGCAGGCCGGCTCTGCAAGCTTCAGTCCCATCTGGGGGTTCTTTTTTTTAAAAATATTTTATTTATTCATTTCCAAGGAGAGAGAGAGAGCGAGAGAGAGAGAGAGAGAGCGAGAGCGAGAGAGAGAGAGAGAGAGAGAGAGAGAGAGAGAGAGACAGAGAGAGAGAGAGAGCGCACACCAGGGCCACACCTTGTGGGGTCTGGCTTATGTGGGTCCTGGGGAATTGAACCCGGGGCCTTAGGCACTGGAGGTGAGTGCCTTAACCGCTGAGCCATCTCTCCAGCCCCCATCTGGGGGTTCTTACCAGCGACTGTCCCCAAGGCTCGGGGCAGGTGTCACAAGAGTGTCGCTGCCCCCAGCTCAGCCCCCCATTTGTCTAGGGCCTGGTGTCCTTTTTCTAGTAACAACCCAGCATTGGGTTCTCGTGTCACATGGGAATGAAGATGGAACTGGAGCCATGTGCCTCTCACCCACGGTGGAAGGGACGTGAGGGATCCGTCTCCCATGTTTCATAAGCCCACGCTATCCAACCACCATCACCATCTCCAGGAATTCTCCGCTGGAAGCTCATTTACTGCTGGTCAAAGCAAAAGGCTGGAAATGACCCAAATCCATGTCCCTAGGGGACTGGCTAAGTCAATTACAGTTCGGTCCTGCAACTGTGCCTGAGCCAAACCCTCCCAAGCCAGGCCACTGAGGCTACACGGTGCACACATGCACAGCGCTGGCTGGGAA
>PVHP010043500.1:0-14490 GCA_004024765.1 Zapus hudsonius
AGAGAGAGAGAGAGAGAGAGAGAGAGAGAGAGAGAGAGAGAGAGAGAGAGAGAGAGAATGGTTTGATCTTTAGGTTGACGGGTGGGACAAGTTTCGGACACTGAGACACAAGTGTCCCTGCACATGCCACCCTCTGCTTCTATGTTCCTCTAAACTAGAATGCCCACCATAACTAGAGCCTGAACAATCATCCCATGACAAAGAAGTGCTATAAATATGAGGTAACTTAAAATCACCTCAAAAAAGAGCTCCCTTCTGGTTTTCTATTGTGTGAAAGGAAAAAAAAACCCATCTGCAAAATAACATCCAATATTTGTAGGTAAAACATTTGTATATTTGTATATTTGTAGCAAAATAACATCCAATATTTGTAGCTAAATGTCATGTTAACTCAGAGTTGCCAGCAAAACCCTAAAGGAAGACAATAATCCATATTTCAATCTCTGATTTCAGGCCTTACTAGATCCATAATTTAGCCCCAAATTCATCTTTTAGAAAATCGAAGTGATAATAGTATCTGTTGAAGAATTTGGAGTTTAAAATAGATCGCATATGTCATCACTCAACATTGTTACTAGAATGGAGAAAATGCCCTAACATGTAAATAGTATTATAGATAGTGAATGTGTTAACAACCTTGCTTTGTTACTGCCATAGGCCAGACACCACTTCCAATGTTATGTTCACCAATACAAGTTACAAGGTGTATACACTGACCTATATTTGCATGAGTAGTTGGAACATATCCTCCCTGGTTTGCTAGAATGGTTGTATTCGTGCTGTTTCTCAAACCACAGCACCCCCCCTTCCCAGGCCCTTCTGCAGCCAGCTCCTTGTATAGTGTGGTGTGTCTGAATCTTGAAACATTGTCACACATGCACCAAAAAGATCTATGTGAGTTTTCAATTAGTGAGCAAATACTATTTCAGAAATAGGAGAGGAATTGCATAATCAGCTGAGGGTCTGACTGGACCAAAGCCCAAGATCATCGTTCATTTTCAAGGAATGATTTGTGTCCAGAGAAAATATGAGCGTCCAAAATTACTTAAGAAATCTTACTGAGTGGAGAAACCATTCTTAATCCTTTATTGTATAACTAATTACCTCTTTTTATGTAGTGGACATGAAGGTTAGCTGCTCAAAACTTACTGTCTATGACTCATGTCTGTAATTTTTAATTATTCTTATGTTTTCCTCTGGATTTATGCCAAATCTCCTCTTCTCCAGTTGAGAAGAAATAATTGCACACTTATTCATCCTCAAGCCCAGGAATCTTTTCCCAGATTTTGCTCATTCTCATCCTGAGGGTAGAATTAAGCCGCATTCCACAGAGAGGCTAGTTACCATATACCAGAAGCTTCCCCCATAGCAACTGGTCAGAGAGATGACATGCTTGGTTTCCCATACTGTCCTTCAGGATGAAAGACTTGTGTGGCAGAGCCCAAGACCCATGGCCACACCCTGAAATCAAGGATGACTGGTAGTCTTCTCTCTCAGGAAGAACTTCTCAATCAGAGAATGGTTCTCTGAAACCTGCTAAGGTACTGCAAACCCAATCATTGTCTTTGTTCCTTAAGAAAAACAAGGCGGTGTTAATTTTGGGAAGAAAGAAAAACTAACACAAGAAAAAAAGTCAGGTCACACAATGACCAAGGGATGGAGTTCACGCTCATGAAGATAACTTCTTAGTCAAACCCGGACCAGATGGCAGAAGGTTGGGAACAGCAATATAAGAATGTATGATCGCAAGCTCTGTTTGTGACTTGTAGAGCTCATCCAAAAGCAACAGTTTGAAACTGCATGGGACACTAAAGGTTTCAGCAGTGGCCTTCAGCAGTCATCGTAAAGACACAGAGATTCATAAGAGTATCTCTAAATCACAATTACTTTAGTCACTAACATTAAGAGAATACTTAGGGAGCATTCTTTTTTAAAAAATATTTTATTTATTCATTTTCAAGCAAAGATATATATATATATATATATATATATATATATATATATAGAGAGAGAGAGAGAGAGAGAGAGAGAGAGAGAGAGAACACACCAGGGCCACCACCTTGTGGGCCTGGCTTATGTGGGTCTTGGGGAATTGATCTCGGGGCCTTAGACACTGGAGGCAAGTGCCTTACCCTCCGAGCCATCTCTCCAGCCCTGGAGCATTCTTAATAAGACATAACCACTATGCTGAATTTTGATCGAGGAGACCTTGGAAAGAAAGGAGCATCTATTGACAGAAAACCATGAGGAGGTAGAGAGAGCCTGAGAGTGGGGACATTTTCATAGTAACTGCGTGACCTGTGAAGAACATACACTCAGGAGGATAGTCTCTTTGGTGATTACTGTGGCACAGTTGACCTCAAACTCTGGGTCAGGCTTCTTCACTTGTTTCTGTGCTGGAGGGTCCTTCCATTTTCATCTAGATTTAACAGGCATTGTGATGACCTGCTCCAGTATCTGTGAAGGATATGGTACAATTTTTTTTCCTATCAAGGGAACTAGAATTTTGATTTTTTAAAAAATACTGTTCATTTGAAATGAGAACTACTTAATGCTGGAAAAGAAGTAGCCAATTTTGATTACATAAAAATAAAAAGGAGCTTTTAGTAATTGCCAACCCAGTCAGATTTAGATTGGTGAACATATTATACAGTTTTTTTCTAATCTTCTATATCCCCCTGAAATGTGTTTCGTGGGATACCAGCTCAGAAAAATAGTTTGTGAAAGTATATGTAGGAACCAAACATACTTACCAATATCTTTCCTATCTATGTCCCTGAGATTTAAGGCCTACATTATTTTATTAACATTCTAAGATATTCTTCAGCAAGAAATTCTGTTTAGCATTGGGGATGTAGCTCAGCGTCAAGAGTGTGTTTGGCCCTGGGCTCAGTCACCAATACTAAAGGGAAAAAATTTTGTTTAAATTTATTTAAATGAGCATTTCAGATAATTATTTGAACACAGAAAAAAAATTAGAAAAATTTTGTATGTGTTGGGTCTTAACTTCTTTCAGGGCTATTAGTGTGTTTAAAAGAACAAGTGCCTGTGGAGGAAAATTATTCTAGTCAAAACAGGAGGATTAGAAAAAAAACAAAATGTGGAAAGATTGTTGTAGCCAAAATAACACAATTAGCAAAAAACAAGGCTATTCTCCAAACCAAAAGGCCCAGTTGATTTCCCTCAGATATTTTAAAAAATGAAAATTGCATATTGTGAAATCTTTTAATTTGTTCTAACAGTGTTTTTCTTAGAATGATTTCTGAAAGAGTACAGTTCATCCGATATAAAGTCACACTGAGTTTGGATGGGAAAAGGTACATTTTAATGTTAAATACAGGAGAGAGAGAGTTATAGGAAAATATTTAAAAGTTATATTTACTCATCCTCAAGTGAGTTGTTGAACTAAGTACTGTTTATACTGTCTATGCTGCTTTCTTACGAGGGATTAATAAGGGCTTAGTATGCTTTCCATCTAGTACATGTATACAGACTGCCAAATATCAGTGCTTCTCGTGATCAATCCTTTGCAAAACACACACACACACACACACACACACACACACACACACACACATGCTTATTTCGAGAATATGTGAAGGATCTCAACAGGAAAACAAATGTCTGATGACTTCCTCATCAAGATCAAGAGAGAGCAGCTAGAATCATCTATAGGCCTCTGTAGAATGGTCCTCACTCAGTTCCATCTTTCCCAGCACACCAGCAGAAATCATGCTGGCCTAGACGGTCTCCCCTCTATCCTTTCTATCCCCAACCTCTGGCATATGAATCCTGGAACAGGTTGAATTTCCAAAAAGAGGCATAAGTGAACATCTTGTAAATTAACCATCATTTAAAAGATTTCACTACCAAAAAAGTTAATATATTCTACAAGCATCTTATAGAAGCCACATAAAAATGAATAATTATTCTACATCTAAAATGAAACCTGATTAGAGCAGAGAACATGAAACTTTTGAGAACTAAAACTGAAAGAATATGATCAATCAAAGAAAAAGTCAAAGACAGTTAAAGGTAAGGATTATATATGCATGTAGTACTGAAACTATATAAAAACTCTTGAAAGTAACAGTGCAACTATGTAGCAATTAGGAGTTTTTTTTGAACAGTATTCTTGGTTATTAAAGCAGCTAAATGAACCACAAATAATGAACTAAAACATTGGCAATTAATGTTCTAGTGGAAGTGTAGTCAGCTGTAAATGAGGAATATGCAAGCATTAAAGTTTCTTTGAAAGGGAAGCAGGTTCTTAGAAATTAAATCTGAAAATTGGTTCTATTGGAAACCAATTTAAAGTATTTGCCCAATACTAAAACCACCCAGATTCTGGTTGGAAAAAACATTAAGTGATCATAACCAGCCATCATAATAAAATTTGATTCTTACCAGAATACTTGTGACAAGAAGTTGTGATCACTCTGGAAATGAAATGTTCTTTTTTTTCCTAAAAGCATATATGTTTATATCCTATTCATTTCCCTTTGATAATGTTGCTGTTTTGGGACAATGTGAACATTTAAACCTTCCAATGTAGCAAGTGGGATACAATTCAAAGTTTTATGACGCAGCTGGGAAATCCTAGGAGTTCCTGCCAGGAGGAAGGCAGAGAGCAACAATCACCTCATGACTCATGTCCATGAAGCATCTCATCAGAAAGCTTAGACCTATATGTGCAAGAGTTGCCCAAGCGAATGGCTACTTAGAAGTCAGCTTCCCACACAGCTTATGCCAGTGGATACTGATTGCCTAACTGATCTCACTGTATTAAACTTGTCAATGTTCGGTGCATCCCAGTGAAGTGGGCGCAGTTCCACCCAGTCCTTTAGCACTTGCCCATTAAAACAAAGATAACGTCCTAGTTGATTATTTTCTGGATCTAGTTAGAATAGTCTGCCGTCTATGAAAACAAGGGTGAAAGAAATAAACAAATGTGGGAAGACGTCCTCAGTCAAGGCTGCCGAGGGCTTTGCTTACTTCTCTTGAGTGGCACCAGCCTAGATGCCAGCGTGGGCTTTGGCCTCAACATGGCGTCTCCTTCAGACTAGCAGCCCAGCCCCCTGTTAATTGATAGAATCACAAAACCCCAGAGTCATATGATGTCATTTCTTTCTTTAAAATTCTTTCACCCAGAGTTACTTCTATTGACTGCAATGCTACAGACAGTTTCCAACAAGAACCCCAGAATGTCAATTTTTTTTAATATATATCTATTGTCCATAATGAGTTACATTATTCAGTGGGCCAACCATGAGTTGTTATCCCCAATTCCCCGTTGACCCCTTCCCCATCCCCAGTCAGCTGGATATCCTCCTCCGTGGGCCGTGTGGATCAGTCTTTGTGGTTGGGGACCATGGATAGCCTAGTCTTCAGCCTGGTTCTCATGACCCAAGTGTGCTGTTACTGAGGGGTACCATGCCTCTGATAATCTCCCCCACCACGGCTCTCACAATCTTTCCACCCCCTCTTCCGCTCAGTTCCCTGAGTCGTGGTGGGTGAGTGTTAAGGCTGCTTTGATGTTGTGAGCTTAGGGGTCCTTGTGTCAAAAATCCTTGGTTTCTGTCTCAGAATGTCAATTTATTTGGAACAAATGTCTTTGCAGATGTAACTAAGCTTAAGATTTCAAGGTTGCCCTGGATTAGGGGAGTTGCTAAATTTCTGGTGAAAGACAATGCGGAGATGTACAGAAGGGGAAGGCCCTGTGAGCACAGGCAGAGGCTGGAAGGATGCATTTACAATGGACAACAGCCATGACAAGCTAGGAGCAGGTCACTCAAGATCAGCCTCTGAGATGAAAGCAACCCTATCATCTCCTTGATCCTGGACTTCCAGTCTCCAAAGCCTTGAAAGGACAAGTCATCAAGGAGTCCTAGATCATCTAAAAAACAAGTGCATCCTCCCTTTGCTGGGGATGCTGCTCCTGTCCTTCTTTTCAAGGAGACAAATGCCCCCCTGAAGACTCACCTCAAATGTTTTATTCACGTGCTGAGTTAAAAGCCCAGGTTACCCGTGCTCAAATCCAGCTCTGATAGTTAACGAGCTTAAAATAAAATGTGTTACTCAAGTTATCTGACTTCCATGAGCTTCAGCTTCCTAAGTTAAAAAGCAGCAACGGTGATCAAGCTTGAGTAACGAAGTTAGGGCACATAAAGCACTTGGACTAATTCCTGACCAATTTAAAAACCTGAAATGATTCTTACTATTATTTTTATGTATTTTTCAGTTTCTTCAGAAAAACGTTTGACGCACTTTTTATTGAGAATAACAATGATATAATCACAGGATACTGAACAAGTGAGTTTATAAAAATGATGGGCTTGCTTGGTCAGTGGGATGTAAATTTCCAGTATCGTGATCGTGTACAATCTTTTCTGGATTATTCCTGATGGAACCTGGGGACTGGGATTGAGGAGTGAGAAACTCCTCCCTCTCCATCAATTAGTTCCTTAAGGGGCACGGGAAGGGGCACGGGAAGGCGTATGTACTTGTATGTCTTTTGGGTGTTTTTCTAAATCTGAAATAGTTTCCGAGGGTTTTCAAAGATTCTATGACATATGAGATAAAACCTTTGCAAAGGGTGGATGTGATCTAAGAAGGCCAACCTCCCATGATTCCAAGCAGTTACCAGTTGATCTAAGGAGTCAGTAGCTTAAGAGATGCCAAAGAAACATGTTAGCAAAGTCCAATAGAGCAGGAAAATATTCCATCACTTCTATCAGGTCTTTCCTCATTTCCTCATCCTGGCTTTCCATGGCTACCACAGTTACGTAAGGGACGCTTTCAGTCTTCTGGGGTCTGGGATAGTGCTCCTGGGTCTAAAACAGCAGTGTGATCAAAATCTTATATATGTGCCATGCATGGTGGCACAGGCCTTTAATCCCAGCACTCTGGAATCAGAGGCAGGAAAATTGCTGTGAGTTTGAGGCCAGCCAGTGGCTATCTTATTGGGCAACTTAGGTCTAAAGGATGTGTCATATTTGAGATAAGCAAGTGGATGTCTCAGCGATAAAATGCCACGAGTGGATTCTATATGTCTGCATAGAATACCAAAAGTTAACCTCTACATGGAATTTGCTGTGTTCTGGTGCTCTTCAAAGTATGTCAGTGGTCTTAAGACTCATGAAGAGACTTGAGTAAGCTACTTTTACTATCCTTGTATCAATGATGAGAAAACTGAGGCGCTGAAAAGTTGCCTAAACATCAATGAGCAGGTACACACATAGTCACTCAGATGCAGATCTTTTGTCTACAGGGTCTCTGTTTCAACGACTTTGCTATTCTCTGTGTGTGCTTCAATATTTACTGTCTTTTCTAATTTTGTAACAGGGTGTTTCTACAACTGACTGGTACGAAGGGGCATCAACTCATGTTCATCGAACATTGAAATTGCCACCTTTTTATCCGGATTTCTTTGATTCTCCCAGTAACCCATGCCTTTAATTATGGAGATAGATTTCCCAATCCACAGGGCACCTTGATGAACTCCAAAGTGATGTCCGGAATATATTCCAGCATGATCGACCAGAAGTCAAAAGCCTTCTGGGGGTAATTAGTGCCCTCACCTCTTTGTGGTGTTGGATAATGCCAGTTATCTCAGTGCTTAACCTGCTTCCACAAGATAATTAGGGGCTGTTGAAAGCTGGGATAACTCTGCCAGGCCACCGGGGCATTGTAAATCACTCTAAAAGAGAACCTTTAGCTATCACCATCTCACAATATCTTGACCGGGATCCCCAGAGGTGTTGAAAGCAGATTGCTTGGATTATTACATCCTCGTCTGGAGGTTTTGAGTCCTTGCATACAGAGCCTGATATCATTCCTCTGCTCTGGAGACACAGAGAGTTAATGCCACACATAGAGCTCTAGTTTGAAGATGAGGACATCATTGCTTAAGGTTCCCAAAAGAATCTTTAAAATTTCATTATAGTTGTATTTATTTCATAGCCAGCTGTTTACTTTTTCTTTGGGAGTGAATAGCTGTTGCTTATAAAACTCGTGTTAAGTGTCATGCACTTTTCAGATATTATTTTTGATCTTGACTTGCTACAACTATCATAGTGGTGAACACATAGTGAACACTATTAATATACCAAACATGATTCTGAGCATTCTATCCATGTTAACTTGTTGACTATTACAGCATCCTTTAAGACAAGCACTGCCCATAATTCTGGTTTTACAGACTGGTAAATTCCAGAGTCACTTGGGTGATGAGTTTTGGAGCCACACATAAACCCAGGATTTAACTCTGGAATTTGCATTCTTAGTACCGACATTCAAGGGCTTCTATATGAATTATGGCAACTATTAATATATTTTAGAGCAAAGAGATGAGGTAATACCCTGAGTTATCTAGTTAGGGAGCTCAGTCAGTGGAATTAGAAGGAAACTTCTTTCTAATTACAACCCATACATTTCCTGTTAGCTACAAGTGAGGAATTAAAGCTTAGATTGTACAGACTGCGGAGCTGGTGTTGTGTAAACTTTTCCTGGGAAGATGAACTAATGCTTCTGCACCTTAGATATGGCACCAAAGAGAGACCAAGGAATAGATTCCACTTACATCTACCTTGGTGAGTCAAGGGGCATAATTAGACTTACTCACAGGAGCTAGGTGACCTATGGGAGAATATACTGAAGAAACTCCCTCCCTCCCTCTCTCTCTCTTCTCTCTTTTATCTCTCTCTTTCTCTCTCTCTCTCTCTCTCTCTCTCTCAGCAACCAATAATGGTTTATAGATCCTGAGAGGGGTGAGGCCTCATGATGCCCTCATGTGGTATGGCTTTAAATCCAAGCAGAAAGCAGGTGTTTGTACCCATAACAGCATGCCATTATTGTACTAATAGATACATTTTACCTACCATACTTGGTAGTGTAGCATGTAGGGTCCACAGTTGATACTGTTTCTGGCAATTGTCCCTCAGCAGCCTACTTCTGGTACTATGAAAGCTACAGTTCTCTCTGCATTAGATCTTGCATCTCTGACCAGAATGGTCCATCAAACTCTGCCTTCAGCACTGCAAGGCATCTCTCCGGCCAAGGTTTCAAACCCTTCCACATTTGTTCCACAAATAAATTCCAAAAGGTCAATAACAACATAGTCAGCCTTCAACTAGCAACGGCCTCACTCTACTGGTACAGTTTTTCGTTGTGATTATCTACTCATTACTGAAATAAAGCACCTTACCAAAAGCAGCTGATGGGAGGAAAGTTTTTTTTTTTTTTTAACTTGGATTATAATCTCAAGGGAAAGCTTCATGAGGAGAGTGGGAAGCATGGAACGAGCAGAGGCTGGACACCACCTCTGCCACAGCAGTGAGAAAACAGCAGCAAGAGAGAATGCCAATCTAATACTGGCAAGCTAGGGCTAATAAACCTCAAGTCCATCCTTAGCAATATGTCTCTTCCAGCAAGGACCCACCTTCCAATTTGCCATCAGCTGGTTAATCAAGCATTCAGAACACAGGAGCCTATGGGGAACATTTGATTCAAGCCAACACACATATGCATAATGGTCTCTTCCCATATGTGTTTTGTTGCCTTCCTTCACCCCCTTCCACTGACTACCTTATTTTTCCATCTAGTCCTTTTTCTATTTTAATGTCCTTTTTGGTCCTTCTCCATCATCCTCAATGGCATGATGATGGACCCAATACCATGCAGGTATTTTACAGGTAACAATAGTTGCTGTGAGGTCAAGAATGCCACGGCCACTTCCTGTCCAGATGACAGCATTCCAAGGTATTCCTCTCCTTCCTTTGACTCTTACATTCTTTCTGCCAGCTCTTCTGCAATGGTTCCTGAGCTTTAGAGGAAGTGGTAGAGAAGTCTCATTTAGTGCTGTCACTTCCGGTCAGCACTTTGGGCATGTTTGAGTCTCCCCAGTGGTCACCACCATCTGAAGAGAGAAGCTTCTCTAAAGAAAACTGAGAGCAGCACTAGCCTATGGACAGAAACTTAAATATTTAGAGGACTATGCGTTGGGCACACTGTCCATTTTGCCAATCAGTGGTAGCCTCCCCTCTAGAGCAATGGTCTTCCCAGCAGTATCCTTTCGTGGTAGTTTGAATGAATGGCCTCACAGACTCAGGTGTCTTATTAAAATTGAGTTTGCAGCTTCAGCCCCTGGCAGGCCCACTCCTGCTCCTGGTGGAAGGGGAGGGGAGGCAGGGCGTGTAACTGGGGGTGAACCTAAATTGCAGCCCAAGTGTAGGGAAAGCAGTCTGATTTCTGCCTGTTGCCAGTTCATGCTTGCTGGTTTTTTTTTTTTTTGGTGTTTGCTATCTGCTAGTGGTTTCTCTCTCTGCTGGGATTAATGAATGAGAGTGAGATTATTCTGTGGATGAGACTTCCCCGGCATCTGTAAGCTTGAAACAAATTCCTTCCTCCCATAAAACTGTATTTGGTTGGATACCTGTCGGAGCATCGTGGAAGTGTTTACAACAGCTTTTGACTAGGTTTTCAGTCAGGACGAGGCATGAATTTCCTTCCTCGGAGCTGGCCTCAGATCTGATCCCAGAGCAGTTGGTTATTCCCATAGTAAACACATCACTGTTGCAGCAGTGGGCACATCTTGTCTGGCTGGCCATTTGTGTAGCTTACACATCGTTGATGACTTTCTTCCCTCAGCAACTTGCAAAGCAGACAGATTTTTCTATCAAGATGTGTGAAGGTTAAATGGATCGTTAACTTATCTGCCTAGGAATCAAGTAGGAGAGAGACATGCCTCTTGGGAGAGCCTCTGAGGACATTTCTAGGAAGGATTAACTGAGGGAGGAAGTCTGTTCTCTAGAACGGGCAGGCCTTGGTGGAGGACTACATATAAAGAAGTTCTGAGAGAACACAGAGCCTTTCACCTGCCTGCCTGCTACTTGCTGGTATGTTCTTTGCTCGGCTGCACATGTCATTCACTGCGTGCACACACGCCCTGTGTTAGCTATCCTTGAAGGACATTGAAACCTCATTTCATCAGCCTTCCAATATGCATTGAAGCCCATTAGCTTTCCAGGAATTCTTCAGGCCTTCAGTGTCAGACTGGAACTGTTGAGGTAGCCAGCCTCGTGGACTGAGAAGCCACTGGCTTGAAAGATTCTTCAACATGCCGACAGCCATTGTTGGACTGCCCAGCCTGTGTTCTGTATGCTAAGCCAATAAATCCCCTTTAAAATGCATATTCAGTGCTTGCTTTGGCAGCACATATACTAAAATTGGAACCATACAGAGAAGATTAGCATGGCCCCTGCGCAAGGATGACACGTAAATTCCTGAAGCGTTCCATATTTTTCTAGTCCACTGCTTCATTCCTTTTTCATAGGGGCTGGAGAGATGTCTCAGAGGTTAAGGCACTTGCCTGTAAAGCCTAAAGGCTGGGTTCAATTCCTCAGTTCCTATGTAAAGCCAGATGCACAAAGTGGTGCATGCATCTGGAGCTCATTTGCAATGGCAGGAAGCCCTGGTGAGCCCCCCCCCTCTCTCTCTCTCTCTCTGCTTGTGAATGAATAAAAATATTTTTAAAGAGAAAAAAATGCATATTCATGCTATCAGTTCTGCTCCTCTAGAAACCCTATTACAGGATGTTTATTACGGTGTTTATGTTACTGCAAATACATAACCAAAAAGAAAACAATTATATATGTTTTGTGAAGAGGAAATAATTATATATAATGCATAATATATACACTAAGGTATATATGCATTATAAACACAAAAGTTATATATATTTATTTATATATCACATAACAAATATATAATGCACATATAATATACATTCATGATGCATATATTTTGGTACACACAATTAAATAAATTAACTTTATACAATTATATGCAAAATTATACATATATCATTAAGATTTAAGAATTGTTTTAATTATCTTTAAATAATTTTGAGAATGGTATGTATTACTTTCACATGGAAAGCTAGAAACATATTTTCAAGTAAAATAATCACGTTACATTATAAGTACACAGTATAAAAAAACTTTTTTGGAAAACATAAGTACATATTCACAGAAAAAAAGGTAGTGCAATATATATGCACATATATAAGTATGCACACACATATATGTAATAAATATATAATTATGTTATATATAAAATATATAATAATAAAACTTTCCATTTCCAAAGTTTCTAAACTTAATATATTCTATTGAATTATATGAAAAGTTAACATTGATTAACATTAGAATTTCGTTTTATGACATTGGCCTCTTTTCATTTTAAAAAGAACAATCATCTGTTTCGCAAGCATTATCTGAATATGTTCAGTGAAAAGCAAGAGAACGACTTACTTTTGGGACGCTCTCTGGCTTATATTACATTCTGTTCCTTTGAGCAAAAAACATGGTATATGTATTGAGCCTCCAAGTTCCTAAAGTGCTAAGCAAAACCTTGAGTTTACGCCTGTCTGAGATGCCTAATATTCACTGGTCACCTTCGTTATGAGCAGAAGCATTCAGCATTTCCATCTTGCTCAAGGTGAAGCTACGAGACTCCCTGCCAGTGCTTTGCCTGGTCTCCCTGGTCCTGCATTTTCTGATGGAAAGACAGCTTGTTCAGAGCTAATCATGGTGTAAGGTCCATGTGAGCACAACGAGGTCTCTAGATCTTTGGGAAAGAAACACTACTTCTCAGTCCTCAAATCCATTTTCTCCCTGTATAACTGACAGCTTTACCAAGAAGGAAAGAGGCTGTCATGTGTCCATACTCTCTCTTTCTCTCCCATGAAAATAAATTAAATAAAAGCATTAAAAATGGTTTTCCTAGTTGCTTCTGCCAGGAACAAAGAAGGCATGATGTTCATTCAAACCTTATTTGATGCACTTCTGTGAATTTTGACCAGTGGGGATTTTTTTATAAGCAGTTGATAATTTATTAAATAGCAGTAGATCAGGCTTATGAATGCTATAGGTTTCTAATCTCTCAATCATTACCCACACTGCTCCAGTTAAATAATAGCCATGTTGTTATGGTAACAGATGGTGGAGAGTGATCTCTCTGCTATTAGAAGAATACCATGACCAAATATTCCTCTTTGTGGTTCTAGCTCACTATAATATTCACTGAGGACTGTGTGTTCTAGTTCCCTGAGACCATCTCTGAGGACTCTGGTTCTGTATCTCCGAGACTCTCAGTGAAGAGCTCTGGTTCTATGTCTCAGAGACCATCACTGAGGGCTGTGGTTCTGGCTCTCTGAGCCCCTCACTGAAGAATGAGGTTCTAGCTCTCTGAGCCCCTCACTGAGGATTGTGGTTCTAGTTTACTGTTAACATTCTGTGCTGGTCAAGCACGTGACTTTATTTTAAATCAGTGGGTTGAAAAAATTGGATATGACAGCAGAATGGGGTCCTAGGAGAAGAAGAATCTTAGTGGAAGAGGGAAGGGAATGAAAGTGATTTGGAGGATCAAAGTACATTGCATACATTTACAAAATTGTCAAAAGTATTTAAAACAGTAACAAAACTTGCAGATCCACTTCTATTTCTGAATCCTTCCAGCAAACTTCATCTGCACTTGCTGTTCATCCATTGTTTTCTATGAAAATCTCCAACTCAGTCTTGTCCACACTTCTGTCCCTTGTATTTGATATATGTCAGCCAGTTGTCAAAAGTCTCAGAACTCAGGAATAATTAAGATGTCCAAACTAAGTTGGCTTTAAAAAATACTCATTGAGGGCTGAAGAGATGGCTTAGAGGTTAAAGCACTTGTCTGCAATGCAGAAGGACCCGAGTTTGATTCCCCAGTGCCCATATAAAGCCAGATACACAAGAGGGCGTACGTGTCTGGAGTTCGTTTGCAGTAGATGGAGGCCTTGGCGTGCTCTCTTTCTCTCTCTCTCTCTCTCTCTCTCTCTCTCTCTCTCTCTCTCTCTCAAAAAAATAAATAAATTATTTTTTAAAATACTCATTGTTAATGACTACTCAGCTCATACCTTCCGGCCTGTCTCTCCCATATAGATTTTGTAGGTTGTGAACCCAGCATCTCTCTACAGGAAGCACCCCGAAAAGCAAACTTCACAGATCACGAGGGGGACATCCTAGGGCCTTGCATCCTTTGAGCTTGTGTTCATTTCCATCAGGTTCCCCAAAGCATCTGCATTTTCTTCCCAAAGAAAATCTCAGTTGTGAAACAATTTAATACCTATGATTTAAAAACAATGATTCAAGGAAAAGGAGAAACTGCCTAAGGATTTAGAATTTAGTTTTAACCCTAGAATTGTAAGGTTGTTTGATTTGAATTTCCCAAGAAAATTGCTAATAACATAATATGTCACCTCAACCACCAGAGGATGGCTTATGTCCCCCACTTTGTCCCAAAGTGTCCCTTAGGTGCTGTAGCATGCAGAGCAGATGTACTTACTGTGCCTGCTGGAGTGCAAAATTCTCTCAGATTCCAGAGGGAGTTAAAGGATGAGGACCCTGTAGAGAAGAAGTTACATAGCTTGGCTAAGGTCACTCAGCCAGGCTCCCT